>JAAKBH010000765.1:0-116449 GCA_019776075.1 Amaranthus palmeri
AGAAGGTGATGATGAATTTATGCGAAGAACGATAAAAAAGCACGTTTTTTCATGGATTTAGGAGAATAGATTAGTATACCTGCTAATGCGTATTCACGAAGACTATAGAGGTGCATTTTTTTTAGAAAAATAAAATTCCTTATATACTGCGATTCTATGAAAACCGCAGCATATAGGTATTTTATATTTTTAAAAAAATTAAAAAATACCTTATATGCTGTGGTTTTCATAGGTACACAACATATAAGGTATTTTTTAAAAAAAAAAATAAAAATTATCTTATATGTTGCGGTATTCAAAGAACCGCATCATATAATGTAACTTTTTTCCCTTGTTTTTTCATCCCATTTAATGCTGCGTTAAGAAAATACCGCAACAAATGTCACGCAGCAGATAAGATTTTTTCTACTAGTGAAAAAGAAAAAAACAACGAAAAATATTTTCCTAAAGAAAATGACGAGTCGTCGCCAGTGTTCTAATCCCTTCCTAAAAAATTGGTTCATATGATTTGGGAAACTCGCCGCTAACCTTTTGGTCGATTTTTGCCTCATTTTACATTTGTACTTCAACAATTATAAAAATTGGTTCCTAAGGTAATTAGTGCACTCTGAATGCAGTGGTGATGTCGGATTTTTTTCATTGATGTTGTTAATTTTGCGTACAAGCCTAATTACGTAGAAGTCGTACATTGAACTTATAAAGTATGACCTTGATGTATAAACTCTTATGTGTGTGATGTTTTAAGATGAAATTAGTGTGGTATAAGACATGTATGTGTGCAAGTTTTGATACATGGCTCTATGTTTGTTTATAGGACCTCGGTTCATAAGGGGTTAGTGAACACTTTGAATTGAAGCTTTTGCGTGTTGAACTTGCCAATAAGGTATGTCATGCTTAGACTGTACATGATTATGCAATTTTTATTCTGAAGTAATGTAATTTCATCCAATTGTGTGATGTTATATTTCATTGGAAAATTTGCCAAGAATAATCCCAACTATCACCCGTTGGCCAGAAATAATCCCAACTATTGATTATTTTTTAATAATCCCAACTATTGATGAAGTTTGCTGAAAACAGTCCCACTCTATTTTCAACCGGCTATAGAAGGTTTTTTGAGTATTTTTTTACCTTTTTTTTCAACTTTAATATAGGCTTACCTAATTTGATGAAGGAAAGTTAAAAAAAAGTAAAAAAAAATACTTAAAAAACCTGCTACGGCCGGTTGAAAATAGAGTGGGACTGTTTTCAGCAAACTTCATCAATAGTTGGGATTATTAAAAAATAATCAATAGTTGGGATTATTTCTGGCCAACGGGTGATAGTTGGGATTATTCTTGGCAAATTTTCCTATTTCATTTAAGGATTTAGACGCCTCGAATAATTGGAAATGAGTTAAATGGAAATTATCGCACATGAGTTGTACATGGGATTTGGATACCTTTTGTTGTTTTTATTATGAAATTCTGGGCTCATGGCAGGGTCCTAATAAGTGCCACCTTGGGGATATAACTGAAAATAAAATCAAACCAAGATCAATGTCTAAGACAAATCAAAATAATAAAGGAGTCAAATCTAGAAATATTAAAAAGAACTCTAGCATTATGAAATGTGTGACTTTTTCATAAAATTTATTCAGTCCCAAATAATATAATGTTGTCGTTGGTATTATTATTATTATTATTATTATTATTATTATTATTATTATTATTATTATTATTATTATTATTATTATTATTATTATTATTATTATTATTACTATTATTATTATTATTATTATTAGTATTACTTTACTGAGTTTATTAATACATCTTAGAAATTAAAAACAATCAATGCATCAACTTATACACTGATTTATGTAGTGAAAACAATATTATTTTATACTCTATATAAGTATATCATCTTGTACTAATCAAGTTAAGACCTAAGAAGTACCCTAAAATACAACTTTTAGCCAGGCCAATAACACATATTGATCATATAAAACGATCTTATCGTGAGATAAACTTTATACATCAGTTTTACAGACTAATTATGCAATTTATTAACATATTAATTTTTTATTTTAAAGTCGTCTCATCGAAAAACAATTTTTCCAAAAATTAGCGCCAAATAAAATGGCGATGGCGTAGGAGCCAGATTTTGTAAAATTGACCGGGTGGTCGGTGTATGGTTGGAAGATCACGTGGTACAGATTGGACAACTAATGAAAAGCTAAGTCCATGTTCTACCCTTTTTAATAACAAAAAACTATTTTTTAGGAGCAAATATTAATAAGTGGGTACACTAATAATCTATTCCCAAATATTAAATCCAATCACGTTATACAACCAACTTTCCATCTTCTTCACTATACGCTACCAACCCGTTTTAAATCCGTGTGATCCCGATTTTTTAAATTTTCATATACATATACAATAATTTAACCATTGTCATGGGTTTTTCTTAACATAATTGTTAAATATTTTGATAAAAAAATATATTAAATAATCATATTAAAAAATTTACATACTTGATCATAGTAGATATTTTATTTATAGTGTAAGTTTTAACCTTTTAATAATATGAAGACATCACTTCTTAAAATATTGTTGAAAACATATTGAAAAATTAAAATGTTATATCAAGGGGCTTCATTCTTAACTATTCAACTGGGTTGCTTGGCTATCAAGCAAGTAACTTCCATGACCCTAACATAACTACTCATCACTTACCACCACTCTCCATGATACCCAGCATGTTCTCCTTTCTCCTGTAACAATTTCCCTCTAACTCTTATAAATAAGACATACTAGCAACTGTTTTGGCTCATGCTCATTATTCTACAACAAAACTTTACCCAAATCATTACTCGCCAAAAACCTAAATACAATCCTCCAACTTCTCCATTGATTGCCTTGCATTCACGTTAATATTACTTATTCATTGATGTCATCACCGATCTGACTTGAGCGTCGAAGGGATTTTCCGGGAGATTCCCCCGGGCAAGGCTAACGTGTTGTGTTGCAGGATTTCAGGTTGTGTTGGTGGAATAACTACATAACATTTCCAGGTCGTGGACAATCAACTTCTACAATGTTTCATTATCAGGTGTTCTTATAGTCTTTTGTCGATTCAAGTTTCGTAACCGAAACAGTTTAGCGCTGGTAGTGGTTGTAAAAAACTAACAGAACAAAAAGCCATGGCTCCCAAGAGAAATCCAACACAAACAGCCACGGTACACATCACTAATACATATACTTCAACAAGTCAGGCTAAAAATCAGGTCGTGACACTTTGAGACTTGCTGGCTCTATACCTCACTGTTGCTCTCTCCGAACAGCTCCACGCCATCTTAAATGCCAATAACCCTACCGCCCAACAACATGTATTGGAAGACATGGCGAATCAGATAAAGAATCTCGAAGACCAGATTGAACCCCGCAAAAATGTGTTAAGTTCTCATGAATCGCAGGATTGGGACGCTGGAATGTCACGTTTCAGCAAAAGAAATAAGAGGAAACGCAAAAGCTCCAAGGTCCGCAAGAGTTTCAGCAAAGGTAATTACGGGGAAGTCCAACATCGTAACTCGAGATGCCTGCACTTACGACTTAGAAAGCAAGCGACAGATAATGTTGGAAAATTTTTAATCGCGGGTGGATAAAAAATGGGAAGAACAAAAAATGATGCGGCTCACGGGGTCTAGCCATCCCGAGAACCCTATCATAATGATGTGTAAACTAATGGGACTAGTTTAACAAAAAATAAGGGGAACCCAAATGAAATACTTAGAAAGAAAAGAAATGTGTTTGGTTTCAGATGAAAATGGTAAGAAAGTGATATATGTGTGGCTATTTTATGAAGTTACGAAAAATAAGAGTTTTTTGTTTAAAATGACTTTCAAGAGTTTGAAAACAATTTCAAGATGTTTTGGTTTTGGGATTTTCAAAGATATGAAAAAACATATAAACGAACAACTTTTGTTTGATAAGGAACACTCACTTGAATCAAACTAAAGAATATGTAAGCAATGAACACTCACTTAAACTTACTAGGTTGTAATATCAATTTAAGGAACACTCAACTCAAATCAAAATATTACAAATTAAAATGTATGTAACTTTCACAAACACCGTAATCTCATCGAATGTAAGAAAACTCACAATTTGGATAAACATTCAATACTTAAACACAAGTATATATGAATAAGAAAAAATTTTACAACTTTCACTAGATTTCGGTTTTTGTTAATGTCGTGTGCTATATCTTTTTCCATTTAACTACTATGCCTTCATATAGGCTTACAAAGCATATGAAAAATCAGAAATTAAACTAAACATTTACTAGAATACAAGCCATTCAAGTAATTACATGATGACATAATAAAATCCTATGTAACATAATACTATAATATGAAGCATTTAGGATATATGCTAAATCAAAAACCCTTACATAGCCCAAAACGGCTCTTTATTGTTGCTAATAAAATCAGAACCAAAAGACCTCTATCATCTACCATTTAATGGTTTCATTTATCTCTTATTGATGATAGAAAACGTAGCCTAAAATATGTGACCTTTGGATTCTTCTTTGAATCAGTTTTAAAGCCTTGAATGCCTCTACAATAGCCATATCAATAAGCAATAGAGCGACTTTGAATGCTTACCTTGGATGCTTCTTACCATAGAACGACATTGATGAATTATAATCACTCTTGAATCAGCCATATTGAATGACCAAATGAATAATGGAAATGGAAGAGTAAATCAACAATAATCCCTTATTAAAACGTGAGCAATTAATCTCATACAAGAGTAAACCATTGCTTTTTGGATACAGATCTTAATGATTATCACAATGAAATGAATGAACAGTATTACTATAGCCATTGGATTAAATGATGAGAGTAATAACTGTGTGAATTTAGACAAAATTCACAATTGCCTTTTTTAGCCTTTCAAACCTTTGACAGAATAGTCAAACCAGTAGTAATTACTTTATTCAACCCTTTGATGGACGACCATTAACAGAATTATTCTCTTTAAAATCTTTTTATACTCAAGGCAAGAAAATTATCCATTCAATTCAGAATTATTCACCCATAAATCACCAACTTAATTAGCAAATAATCACTTAATTGTCTTATATTATGCATGCTAATTTAGGTAACTTCGATGGCTAAAATAATACTTCAAACACATATGGCATCCCTAAGCAAATCATGGCTCCTTAAACCATCACTAAAGATAAAATTACATAATAGCATTCGTTACAAATATTCGAGTAATCCCATACCCATGTAATTCGAATGGACCATGCAAGTATCTTTAAAAGTGACTTCAATAATATGACTTTAAGTAGACCAAGACCTTGACCACAATTTCGATAATTTTGACATTGACTTTGAATAATCCCAACATAAATGAGTTTAGTAGGACTATTTTTAGTCGTTCCCCTCAAACACAAGATTTTGAAAAGTCTTTCCATGTAAAATGAAAAATTGGTCATGATGAATTTTACATCACATAACGCTGTGGGACGAGTTTAGCAGAGGCGGCCCGCCTGCAGACCCTACGTTGATAAACTCCCTAATGGCTGCTGAGATATAGGTTACTCCTAATGCAGCCAAAATAAAAGTTCCAAGCATGGCAACCTTTGATGGAACATCATGCCACGAGGAACACATAATGGCGTATGAAAACTTGATTTTGTTATACACCACTGATCCAGCACTCAGCACTATTATGCAAATTTTTCCCAACCTGTAATCCCACGGTTTTTTTTTAGAAAAAGAAAAAAAAAATAAATAAAATAATTATTTTAAAATTTTAAAAAACTTTTCAGATATTTAGAAAAATTTAAAATAATTTTAGAAACTGATTTTTTTTAAAAAACTTAAAAGTAAACTGATTTATTTCAAAAAACTGAAAGTTGGTTTCTTTAGAGGAAGAAACCGTGAATCAGTTTTAAAAACTGATAATTCTGCCTACCTTAACCTCCCCATTACAACCCACTCATTCCATAATCTGACATTAAGAAAATTGTTAACCCTAATAGTATAAATTACACCATTTTGACAGAAAAATTCATTTACAAACCCTCACAAACTTTCCCTCAAATATTCTCTGTTGTTCTAGATATACTCATTCAAGAAAAAGAAGTCTGAAATTGAGATTAAAAAGGGTATGAATTTACTTATCTCAAAGTCACTGTCTTACCTCTTTCTAATCGGAAAAAATGAAGAAAAATACAAAAAAAAAAGGGGTTTCTGACCTTCCGGCGGGAGAACGGCCACTGGGGTGTCGCCGGTGTGGCGCGGTAATGGCCGGCGTTGCTGGCCGGCTGCCACGAGCCTTCTCTTCTCTCTCTCTCTCCTTCCTTCTTTCTTTCTTTCTGATTTTGTGGGTTTCTAACCCAGAAATGGTTTTTATTTTTTTTTATTTCTCTTTCTTCCTTTTTATAAATCTTTCCTTATTATTAATATTTAATTTTTTTTAAAATTTGCTTTGTACTTTACGTGAGATATGGGTACAAACCCATTTCATGACAATTCTTACTTACCTTTCTTTATTTCATTTTAATTTAATTTTTTTTTATTTAAACCTTTTGTCTTTTCTCCAAAAGTTTTCCTTTTATCTTTATCTTTTAAAGTTTAAACTATGATTTTAAAAATTTGTCTTTTTAAATAAATTATATTTTAATCGAAAGTCTTTTAATTTATTTATTTCGTTTGGGTTGATTCGGGTATTAATTCGAGACCTCTTATTTTATCGTGTAGACGGTGGATACGTGAGTCAGGATAACTAGGAGCATACGTTTATCTAAGATCGCATAACAAGGTAATTTTCGATGTCCATCTAATTAGGATTATCCCGTTAGTATTATGTGTTATGTGATATTAATTTGTTTTAATGTGTTACATGTTTTGGTATGATATTATTTTATGTGTGACATTATGTTTTGTAAATTTAATTCTCAATTTATCTTGAATGTTATTATTTTTGTCAAACCTTGAATTTAAAATTATTTATTTTAATAAAACTTGTATTATTATTTTAATAACCAAGTTTGATATGGTTTTAAATTCGAAAGAAAATATTTTATCTTATTATTTTATAGAAGTTATACTTTTATTTTAATAATGGTTTAAAAGACGATTTGGTCGAAAGAAATATTTATGATTCTAATTGTTGTTATCACCAAATTGATGTTAAGAAGGTGATATGAGATTTCAGATGGATATTCCTGAAATATATTTATTGAGAAAATTTACAATCATTTTACATAAAATGTATAATGTGATGTTTGATTATATGTTTATGTCCTCACTACTAATTAATAAAATATATTAAATCACGTAAAGTGTAACGATGGGAATGAAACTCTTATATTTGTTGTGATCCAAGTATAAGAGTGATGAACAGGTTGCCCTGTTTGGTTAGTATAGCTGCCGACAGGTTATTATTATTATTTTTGATGATGCTCGATACGATTTTTGGTCTTATATATCCTTTATCCAACAAATCCTCAAGTTGTACCTTTAACTCTTGTAACTCGGCAGGTGCCATCCTATAAGGTGCCTTTGAAATGGGTCCTGTTCCCGGAATCAAGTCAATCTTGAAATCTAACTCTCTCACAGGTGGCATCTCGGGAATCTCATCTGGAAACACATCCACAAACTCCTTAACTACAGGTATCTCTCCTAACTCGTCCTCGTTCATACTCGTGTCCTTTACATGGCACAAATATACGGGGTAGCCTTTCCTAAGGTGGGTTTGGAGGTTTAAGGCAGAGATAAGCTTGATCTTTGGTGGTTCATAGGTTGTTTCTTGGTAGGTTAGTTTATTTCCCTTAGGATCTCTAAAGGTGATTCTGTGTTTAGCACAATCGATCTTAGCTTGATACTTCCTTAACCAATCCATCCCCAAAACCAAATCGAAGTCTTTTAAATTAAACTCAATAAGGTCTATGGGTAGTTCGGTTTCAGAAATAACAATAGGCGTATCTAGGTAAAGGTTCCTACTAAGAAAGGTTTCACCTGAGGGCGTGGTTACCTTAGCTTGACATGAGGAAGAAGGTTTGAAGGAATGTTTCTCGATAAAAGATCGAGATAAAAAGGAATGTGAAGCACCAGAATCAAAGAGTACAAAAGCAGGTTTATAGTTTACAAGAAAAGTACCCGTCACAACGTTGGCGTCTGAATCAGCTTCACTTTTACTCATAACGTGGAGTCTCCCATTGAAGTTGCGTCCTCCATTTCCATTGTTGCCATTGTTGTGCTGATTGTTGGCGTTGTTTGCCGAACCATTTCCTGCCTGAATATTGTTCGAGCGGTTGTTGTTGAAGTTCTGGTTCCTGGGTCCCCCTCCATTGTTGTTATAGCCCTTGTTATGTCCATTCTGTCCTGACTGGTTTCCACCTTGCCTCTTGGGACAATAGTTCGCCTTATGTCCAGCATCGCCACAAGCATAACACTTAATTGGTTCACCTTGACACGTATAGCCCGAATGACTTTTCTCACATTTCTTGCAAACCCAAACTCGCTGGTTATCATTCCCTTGCTGGTTTCCATTCTGCCTAGGGTTTTGGTAGTTCCTATTGTAATGTCCTCCTCCGTGGTGATTGTTCCTACCATTTCCCCCATTGTTCCCAAAGCGAGGTCTTTTGTCATTGTGTTGACTACTCATACTACCCTGGTCCTTCCTCTTGTTCCTTCCCAAAATTTCCTCCTCTCTTTGTAAGATTCTCTCCATGTTACAAGCCTTAGAATAAGCCTCTGCAAGAGTAGATGAGGTACTTCCCCCTAGCCTAGTTTGTATTCTGAAAGCTAAACCATCCTCAAACTTTTGTGCCTTAGAAATTTCATCAGGGACCATGTTAGGGCAAAACTTAGCATACTCGTTAAACTTTTGGGCATATTCCTTGACACTCATATACTTTCCTTGGTTCAACCTATTGAATTCACTGCACTTCTGTCTCCTAATATGCTCAGGAAAGAATCGACCTCTAATAGCAACCTTAAAAGAGTTCCAGTCAAAGTTTGGTTGGTCACTAATGGTCTGTCCCTCAGTTTCCCACCATGTGTCAGCATCCTCTCGTAGGTAGAATGTAGCTTGGTCAACCTTTTGGGTATCGGGAGTCCCATTTGCAGTAAAGATTTTCTCCATGTCGCGTAGCCAGTTCTCTAGCAGCATGGGGTCCTCTTTCCCAGCAAAGATAGGGGGTTTTAAGGCAGCAATTTTCTTAGCCATGACAGCCTGGGGGTCATCATGCCCATTGTTTCCATTGTGGTTTTGGTTTTGTACTAATAGTCCTATGTTTTGCGACAATTGTTCGAGCGTCCTCACTCGGGCTGCTAGCTGTTCGGGTGTGTCAGCCATGTTATTGGAATGTTGACGTCTACGTGATCGGGTGTAGATGTTTGCGTATCGCATAAGCTACCTATATAAGAAAGCTAAGGTTTACTACTAACGTTTGTTTATATGAACTTATACTTAATATACAAAGGAAACAAGTTGTACGTGCGAATATAACTCATATAGATGTTCATAAATAAAATACTCAAAATAACAATCCAAACATAGTAAATAAAACTAACATAGTTCAAAGATAAAATAAAAGACGACAAGTATGAAATAAAAACTAATAAACGTCAACTTATCCTACTTCCTAGAATGTGTAATCCTCAAAATTATTCTTGTATCGGTACTTCCCCAAAGTCTTCTTCTGGGTCTTCTTCTGGGTCTTCCTCAAAGTCTCTTCCAGGTTCGTAATCCCTCTCACCTTCAGAAGGAATCAGGATGGGTATGGTGTAAGTATTGTGGTCTTCCCCGTTACTCTCATCCTCGGAGTAGTAAGGATTCTTCGGAATATTGTAAAGCCACTTAGATTTAGCATCTATCATTTTCATTTCTAGGTATTCTAAGGTAAGGAACCACTCTCCATCTTCATCGGTGTACCTTTCCCAGTTTGGTGTCCCGTTCTTAATTATGTCGTTATACTCCTTCTTAAGCTCGGCGTATGGACCTACGTCGCTTAAGGTCTTAATGAGGACATCTGCCTGCTTAGGCAGAGTGTTATAATCCGAGTTGCCGAAGTACTTATTCCAGTGGCAATTCTCCATGCATATACGAAGACGACGTACATAGGAGGGAATGGGTTCTCCTTCTTTTATGGAAAGTTGGTATGGTGCATCATGGAAGTTTCTAACGCTTTTCCTAGCGGTACGACGAAGACGAGGCATCTAAAAACAACAACAGACAACAAAACCGAAAATACAATTAAGAGACACACATATTACTACTAAGTACGTGAAAGTACTTCAAAACAATAAACCCGTTTGTCCCCACTCTCATAATTTATTTTAACTTAAATTATTCAAGACAATTATACATCTTACCATTTAACCTATTTAAATTTAAGCTTTTATAAACTTAAGATCCTAAACAAATCTAAGCCTGGACCAAAACGAACCTAAGCTCTGATACCACTTTGTAACACCCCCATAATTAGGTCCAAATTTTAAAAAACACTTTTAAAGAAAACACAAGCTAAAACCTACTCATGGGAGCGTTACCCGCCACATCTATTTCTAAGAAAATAAATGTAAGGCTAAACGACTAAGAAAAACTTTAATAAAACTGAAATCCGACAATAGAGTCTTACAACTTAAGAAAAGACTGAAACGGAAATGTGTTCGTATAAAACTTAAGCAACTGAAAATAAGTAAACTGACTTATGACTCTAATAGTAATAGTTATACTCTAGGTGATCCTCACTCCACAAACCCCACGTGATCATCCACCTGCAAAGATAAGAATACAAGAAAACAAGGAAAAACTCCCAAATCAGATAAACTGAGTAATTCCAACTCCATCCCGTAAAAACAGTTTAGTTTGAAAATAATTTAAGAAAATAAAATATACTTTAGTTGAAATAATAGTAGAAAATTAAATATTATCAAGTTGAGTTAAATATCAAATTTATGAGTATAAAATAAAATAAAACATAAGCCAATTAATTAATTTGATATTTAATATTGACCACACATATGTCCAGTTTTAATTTGAGGGAACGAGAACGCCAGTAGGCCGAGGCTTTACCCCTATACCTACTTCATCAAGAGGTCGTCACCCCAAAATAATTCATCAAGGCCAGCAGAGTAGTCTCAGGTAACCCTAGTGTGCACACCCCTTCTACTTGGATCACAACAAATAGAAGGAAGACCAAAAATCGTATCGAGCATCATCAAAAATAATAATAATAACCTGTCGACAGCTATACTAACCAAACAGGGCAACCTGTTCATCACTCTTATACTTGGATCACAACAAATATAAGAGTTTCATTCCCATCGTTACACTTTACGTGATTTAATATATTTTATTAATTAGTAGTGAGGACATAAACATATAATCAAACATCACATTATACATTTTATGTAAAATGATTGTAAATTTTCTCAATAAATATATTTCAGGAATATCCATCTGAAATCTCATATCACCTTCTTAACATCAATTTGGTGATAACAACAATTAGAATCATAAATATTTCTTTCGACCAAATCATCTTTTAAACCATTATTAAAATAAAAGTATAACTTCTATAAAATAATAAGATAAAATATTTTCTTTCGAATTTAAAACCATATCAAACTTGGTTATTAAAATAATAATACAAGTTTTATTAAAATAAATAATTTTAAATTCAAGGTTTGACAAAAATAATAACATTCAAGATAAATTGAGAATTAAATTTACAAAACATAATGTCACACATAAAATAATATCATACCAAAACAAGATGTACCCGGAACAAGGAAATTAAGTTGGTTAAGATACTATGGACGAACCAACAAACAGAGGAAGCCACATGGGAAACCGAAGTTGACATGAGAAAGCGGTACCCCCGAACTTTTCGATCAGGTACGTCGAGTTTCGGGGACGAAACTTTTTAAATAGGGGGGTGAGATGTCTATTATACCGTCCATGCTTATAGTTGTCCAAGTTTATATTTTGAGTTTAAGTTCGAGGACGAACTTTTGTTTTAAGGGGGAGTGTATGTAATCCCACGGTTTTTTTTTTAGAAAAAGAAAAAAAAAATAAATAAAATAATTATTTTAAAATTTTAAAAAACTTTTCAGATATTTAGAAAAATTTAAAATAATTTTAGAAACTGATTTTTTTTTAAAAAACTTAAATGTAAACTGATTTATTTCAAAAAACTGAAAGTTGGTTTCTTTAGAGGAAGAAACCGTGAATCAGTTTTAAAAACTGATAATTCTGCCTACCTTAACCTCCCCATTACAACCCACTCATTCCATAATCTGACATTAAGAAAACTGTTAACCCTAATAGTATAAATTACACCATTTTGACAGAAAAATTCATTTACAAACCCTCACAAACTTTCCCTCAAATATTCTCTGTTTTTCTAGATATACTCATTCAAGAAAAAGAAGTCTGAAATTGAGATTAAAAAGGGTATGAATTTACTTATCTCAAAGTCACTGTCTTACCTCTTTCTAATCGGAAAAAATGAAGAAAAATACAAAAAAAAAAGGGGTTTCTGACCTTCCGGCGGGAGAACGGCCACTGGGGTGTCGCCGGTGTGGGGCGGTAATGGCCGGCGTTGCTGGCCGGCTGCCACGAGCCTTCTCTTCTCTCTCTCTCTCCTTCCTTCTTTCTTTCTTTCTGATTTTGTGGGTTTCTAACCCAGAAATGGTTTTTACTTTTTTTTATTTCTCTTTCTTCCTTTTTATAAATCTTTCCTTATTATTAATATTTAATTTTTTTTAAAATTTGCTTTGTACTTTACGTGAGATATGGGTACAAACCCATTTCATGACAATTCTTACTTACCTTTCTTTATTTCATTTTAATTTAATTTTTTTTTATTTAAACCTTTTGTCTTTTCTCCAAAAGTTTTCCTTTTATCTTTATCTTTTAAAGTTTAAACTATGATTTTAAAAATTTGTCTTTTTAAATAAATTATATTTTAATCGAAAGTCTTTTAATTTATTTATTTCGTTTGGATTGATTCGGGTATTAATTCGAGACCTCTTATTTTATCGTGTAGACGGTGGATACGTGAGTCAGGATAACTAGGAGCATACGTTTATCTAAGATCGCATAACAAGGTAATTTTCGATGTCCATCTAATTAGGATTATCCCGTGAGTATTATGTGTTATGTGATATTAATTTGTTTTAATGTGTTACATGTTTTGGTATGATATTATTTTATGTGTGACATTATGTTTTGTAAATTTAATTCTCAATTTATCTTGAATGTTATTATTTTTGTCAAACCTTGAATTTAAAATTATTTATTTTAATAAAACTTGTATTATTATTTTAATAACCAAGTTTGATATGGTTTTAAATTCGAAAGAAAATATTTTATCTTATTATTTTATAGAAGTTATACTTTTATTTTAATAATGGTTTAAAAGACGATTTGGTCGAAAGAAATATTTATGATTCTAATTGTTGTTATCACCAAATTGATGTTAAGAAGGTGATATGAGATTTCAGATGGATATTCCTGAAATATATTTATTGAGAAAATTTACAATCATTTTACATAAAATGTATAATGTGATGTTTGATTATATGTTTATGTCCTCACTACTAATTAATAAAATATATTAAATCACGTAAAGTGTAACGATGGGAATGAAACTCTTATATTTGTTGTGATCCAAGTATAAGAGTGATGAACAGGTTGCCCTGTTTGGTTAGTATAGCTGCCGACAGGTTATTATTATTATTTTTGATGATGCTCGATACGATTTTTGGTCTTATATATCCTTTATCCAACAAATCCTCAAGTTGTACCTTTAACTCTTGTAACTCGGCAGGTGCCATCCTATAAGGTGCCTTTGAAATGGGTCCTGTTCCCGGAATCAAGTCAATCTTGAAATCTAACTCTCTCACAGGTGGCATCTCGGGAATCTCATCTGGAAACACATCCACAAACTCCTTAACTACAGGTATCTCTCCTAACTCGTCCTCGTTCATACTCGTGTCCTTTACATGGCACAAATATACGGGGTAGCCTTTCCTAAGGTGGGTTTGGAGGTTTAAGGCAGAGATAAGCTTGATCTTTGGTGGTTCATAGGTTGTTTCTTGGTAGGTTAGTTTATTTCCCTTAGGATCTCTAAAGGTGATTCTGTGTTTAGCACAATCGATCTTAGCTTGATACTTCCTTAACCAATCCATCCCCAAAACCAAATCGAAGTCTTTTAAATTAAACTCAATAAGGTCTATGGGTAGTTCGGTTTCAGAAATAACAATAGGCGTATCTAGGTAAAGGTTCCTACTAAGAAAGGTTTCACCTGAGGGCGTGGTTACCTTAGCTTGACATGAGGAAGAAGGTTTGAAGGAATGTTTCTCGATAAAAGATCGAGATAAAAAGGAATGTGAAGCACCAGAATCAAAGAGTACAAAAGCAGGTTTATAGTTTACAAGAAAAGTACCCGTCACAACGTTGGCGTCTGAATCAGCTTCACTTTTACTCATAACGTGGAGTCTCCCATTGAAGTTGCGTCCTCCATTTCCATTGTTGCCATTGTTGTGCTGATTGTTGGCGTTGTTTGCCGAACCATTTCCTGCCTGAATATTGTTCGAGCGGTTGTTGTTGAAGTTCTGGTTCCTGGGTCCCCCTCCATTGTTGTTATAGCCCTTGTTATGTCCATTCTGTCCTGACTGGTTTCCACCTTGCCTCTTGGGACAATAGTTCGCCTTATGTCCAGCATCGCCACAAGCATAACACTTAATTGGTTCACCTTGACACGTATAGCCCGAATGACTTTTCTCACATTTCTTGCAAACCCAAACTCGCTGGTTATCATTCCCTTGCTGGTTTCCATTCTGCCTAGGGTTTTGGTAGTTCCTATTGTAATGTCCTCCTCCGTGGTGATTGTTCCTACCATTTCCCCCATTGTTCCCAAAGCGAGGTCTTTTGTCATTGTGTTGACTACTCATACTACCCTGGTCCTTCCTCTTGTTCCTTCCCAAAATTTCCTCCTCTCTTTGTAAGATTCTCTCCATGTTACAAGCCTTAGAATAAGCCTCTGCAAGAGTAGATGAGGTACTTCCCCCTAGCCTAGTTTGTATTCTGAAAGCTAAACCATCCTCAAACTTTTGTGCCTTAGAAATTTCATCAGGGACCATGTTAGGGCAAAACTTAGCATACTCGTTAAACTTTTGGGCATATTCCTTGACACTCATATACTTTCCTTGGTTCAACCTATTGAATTCACTGCACTTCTGTCTCCTAATATGCTCAGGAAAGAATCGACCTCTAATAGCAACCTTAAAAGAGTTCCAGTCAAAGTTTGGTTGGTCACTAATGGTCTGTCCCTCAGTTTCCCACCATGTGTCAGCATCCTCTCGTAGGTAGAATGTAGCTTGGTCAACCTTTTGGGTATCGGGAGTCCCATTTGCAGTAAAGATTTTCTCCATGTCGCGTAGCCAGTTCTCTAGCAGCATGGGGTCCTCTTTCCCAGCAAAGATAGGGGGTTTTAAGGCAGCAATTTTCTTAGCCATGACAGCCTGGGGGTCATCATGCCCATTGTTTCCATTGTGGTTTTGGTTTTGTACTAATAGTCCTATGTTTTGCGACAATTGTTCGAGCGTCCTCACTCGGGCTGCTAGCTGTTCGGGTGTGTCAGCCATGTTATTGGAATGTTGACGTCTACGTGATCGGGTGTAGATGTTTGCGTATCGCATAAGCTACCTATATAAGAAAGCTAAGGTTTACTACTAACGTTTGTTTATATGAACTTATACTTAATATACAAAGGAAACAAGTTGTACGTGCGAATATAACTCATATAGATGTTCATAAATAAAATACTCAAAATAACAATCCAAACATAGTAAATAAAACTAACATAGTTCAAAGATAAAATAAAAGACGACAAGTATGAAATAAAAACTAATAAACGTCAACTTATCCTACTTCCTAGAATGTGTAATCCTCAAAATTATTCTTGTATCGGTACTTCCCCAAAGTCTTCTTCTGGGTCTTCTTCTGGGTCTTCCTCAAAGTCTCTTCCAGGTTCGTAATCCCTCTCACCTTCAGAAGGAATCAGGATGGGTATGGTGTAAGTATTGTGGTCTTCCCCGTTACTCTCATCCTCGGAGTAGTAAGGATTCTTCGGAATATTGTAAAGCCACTTAGATTTAGCATCTATCATTTTCATTTCTAGGTATTCTAAGGTAAGGAACCACTCTCCATCTTCATCGGTGTACCTTTCCCAGTTTGGTGTCCCGTTCTTAATTATGTCGTTATACTCCTTCTTAAGCTCGGCGTATGGACCTACGTCGCTTAAGGTCTTAATGAGGACATCTGCCTGCTTAGGCAGAGTGTTATAATCCGAGTTGCCGAAGTACTTATTCCAGTGGCAATTCTCCATGCATATACGAAGACGACGTACATAGGAGGGAATGGGTTCTCCTTCTTTTATGGAAAGTTGGTATGGTGCATCATGGAAGTTTCTAACGCTTTTCCTAGCGGTACGACGAAGACGAGGCATCTAAAAACAACAACAGACAACAAAACCGAAAATACAATTAAGAGACACACATATTACTACTAAGTACGTGAAAGTACTTCAAAACAATAAACCCGTTTGTCCCCACTCTCATAATTTATTTTAACTTAAATTATTCAAGACAATTATACATCTTACCATTTAACCTATTTAAATTTAAGCTTTTATAAACTTAAGATCCTAAACAAATCTAAGCCTGGACCAAAACGAACCTAAGCTCTGATACCACTTTGTAACACCCCCATAATTAGGTCCAAATTTTAAAAAACACTTTTAAAGAAAACACAAGCTAAAACCTACTCATGGGAGCGTTACCCGCCACATCTATTTCTAAGAAAATAAATGTAAGGCTAAACGACTAAGAAAAACTTTAATAAAACTGAAATCCGACAATAGAGTCTTACAACTTAAGAAAAGACTGAAACGGAAATGTGTTCGTATAAAACTTAAGCAACTGAAAATAAGTAAACTGACTTATGACTCTAATAGTAATAGTTATACTCTAGGTGATCCTCACTCCACAAACCCCACGTGATCATCCACCTGCAAAGATAAGAATACAAGAAAACAAGGAAAAACTCCCAAATCAGATAAACTGAGTAATTCCAACTCCATCCCGTAAAAACAGTTTAGTTTGAAAATAATTTAAGAAAATAAAATATACTTTAGTTGAAATAATAGTAGAAAATTAAATATTATCAAGTTGAGTTAAATATCAAATTTATGAGTATAAAATAAAATAAAACATAAGCCAATTAATTAATTTGATATTTAATATTGACCACACATATGTCCAGTTTTAATTTGAGGGAACGAGAACGCCAGTAGGCCGAGGCTTTACCCCTATACCTACTTCATCAAGAGGTCGTCACCCCAAAATAATTCATCAAGGCCAGCAGAGTAGTCTCAGGTAACCCTAGTGTGCACACCCCTTCTACTTGGATCACAACAAATAGAAGGAAGACCAAAAATCGTATCGAGCATCATCAAAAATAATAATAATAACCTGTCGACAGCTATACTAACCAAACAGGGCAACCTGTTCATCACTCTTATACTTGGATCACAACAAATATAAGAGTTTCATTCCCATCGTTACACTTTACGTGATTTAATATATTTTATTAATTAGTAGTGAGGACATAAACATATAATCAAACATCACATTATACATTTTATGTAAAATGATTGTAAATTTTCTCAATAAATATATTTCAGGAATATCCATCTGAAATCTCATATCACCTTCTTAACATCAATTTGGTGATAACAACAATTAGAATCATAAATATTTCTTTCGACCAAATCATCTTTTAAACCATTATTAAAATAAAAGTATAACTTCTATAAAATAATAAGATAAAATATTTTCTTTCGAATTTAAAACCATATCAAACTTGGTTATTAAAATAATAATACAAGTTTTATTAAAATAAATA
The DNA here is from genome assembly GCA_019776075.1 of Amaranthus palmeri. Lineage (NCBI taxonomy): Eukaryota > Viridiplantae > Streptophyta > Magnoliopsida > Caryophyllales > Amaranthaceae > Amaranthus > Amaranthus palmeri. Next base: position 17,982 of record JAAKBH010000765.1, read on the forward strand.
ATTTTAAATTCAAGGTTTGACAAAAATAATAACATTCAAGATAAATTGAGAATTAAATTTACAAAACATAATGTCACACATAAAATAATATCATACCAAAACAAGATGTACCCGGAACAAGGAAATTAAGTTGGTTAAGATACTATGGACGAACCAACAAACAGAGGAAGCCACATGGGAAACCGAAGTTGACATGAGAAAGCGGTACCCCGAACTTTTCGATCAGGTACGTCGAGTTTCGGGGACGAAACTTTTTAAATAGGGGGGTGAGATGTCTATTATACCGTCCATGCTTATAGTTGTCCAAGTTTATATTTTGAGTTTAAGTTCGAGGACGAACTTTTGTTTTAAGGGGGAGTGTATGTAATCCCACGGTTTTTTTTTAGAAAAAGAAAAAAAAATAAATAAAATAATTATTTTAAAATTTTAAAAAACTTTTCAGATATTTAGAAAAATTTAAAATAATTTTAGAAACTGATTTTTTTTAAAAAACTTAAATGTAAACTGATTTATTTCAAAAAACTGAAAGTTGGTTTCTTTAGAGGAAGAAACCGTGAATCAGTTTTAAAAACTGATAATTCTGCCTACCTTAACCTCCCCATTACAACCCACTCATTCCATAATCTGACATTAAGAAAACTGTTAACCCTAATAGTATAAATTACACCATTTTGACAGAAAAATTCATTTACAAACCCTCACAAACTTTCCCTCAAATATTCTCTGTTGTTCTAGATATACTCATTCAAGAAAAAGAAGTCTGAAATTGAGATTAAAAAGGGTATGAATTTACTTATCTCAAAGTCACTGTCTTACCTCTTTCTAATCGGAAAAAATGAAGAAAAATACAAAAAAAAAAGGGGTTTCTGACCTTCCGGCGGGAGAACGGCCACTGGGGTGTCGCCGGTGTGGGGCGGTAATGGCCGGCGTTGCTGGCCGGCTGCCACGAGCCTTCTCTTCTCTCTCTCTCTCCTTCCTTCTTTCTTTCTTTCTGATTTTGTGGGTTTCTAACCCAGAAATGGTTTTTACTTTTTTTTATTTCTCTTTCTTCCTTTTTATAAATCTTTCCTTATTATTAATATTTAATTTTTTTTAAAATTTGCTTTGTACTTTACGTGAGATATGGGTACAAACCCATTTCATGACAATTCTTACTTACCTTTCTTTATTTCATTTTAATTTAATTTTTTTTTATTTAAACCTTTTGTCTTTTCTCCAAAAGTTTTCCTTTTATCTTTATCTTTTAAAGTTTAAACTATGATTTTAAAAATTTGTCTTTTTAAATAAATTATATTTTAATCGAAAGTCTTTTAATTTATTTATTTCGTTTGGATTGATTCGGGTATTAATTCGAGACCTCTTATTTTATCGTGTAGACGGTGGATACGTGAGTCAGGATAACTAGGAGCATACGTTTATCTAAGATCGCATAACAAGGTAATTTTCGATGTCCATCTAATTAGGATTATCCCGTGAGTATTATGTGTTATGTGATATTAATTTGTTTTAATGTGTTACATGTTTTGGTATGATATTATTTTATGTGTGACATTATGTTTTGTAAATTTAATTCTCAATTTATCTTGAATGTTATTATTTTTGTCAAACCTTGAATTTAAAATTATTTATTTTAATAAAACTTGTATTATTATTTTAATAACCAAGTTTGATATGGTTTTAAATTCGAAAGAAAATATTTTATCTTATTATTTTATAGAAGTTATACTTTTATTTTAATAATGGTTTAAAAGACGATTTGGTCGAAAGAAATATTTATGATTCTAATTGTTGTTATCACCAAATTGATGTTAAGAAGGTGATATGAGATTTCAGATGGATATTCCTGAAATATATTTATTGAGAAAATTTACAATCATTTTACATAAAATGTATAATGTGATGTTTGATTATATGTTTATGTCCTCACTACTAATTAATAAAATATATTAAATCACGTAAAGTGTAACGATGGGAATGAAACTCTTATATTTGTTGTGATCCAAGTATAAGAGTGATGAACAGGTTGCCCTGTTTGGTTAGTATAGCTGCCGACAGGTTATTATTATTATTTTTGATGATGCTCGATACGATTTTTGGTCTTATATATCCTTTATCCAACAAATCCTCAAGTTGTACCTTTAACTCTTGTAACTCGGCAGGTGCCATCCTATAAGGTGCCTTTGAAATGGGTCCTGTTCCCGGAATCAAGTCAATCTTGAAATCTAACTCTCTCACAGGTGGCATCTCGGGAATCTCATCTGGAAACACATCCACAAACTCCTTAACTACAGGTATCTCTCCTAACTCGTCCTCGTTCATACTCGTGTCCTTTACATGGCACAAATATACGGGGTAGCCTTTCCTAAGGTGGGTTTGGAGGTTTAAGGCAGAGATAAGCTTGATCTTTGGTGGTTCATAGGTTGTTTCTTGGTAGGTTAGTTTATTTCCCTTAGGATCTCTAAAGGTGATTCTGTGTTTAGCACAATCGATCTTAGCTTGATACTTCCTTAACCAATCCATCCCCAAAACCAAATCGAAGTCTTTTAAATTAAACTCAATAAGGTCTATGGGTAGTTCGGTTTCAGAAATAACAATAGGCGTATCTAGGTAAAGGTTCCTACTAAGAAAGGTTTCACCTGAGGGCGTGGTTACCTTAGCTTGACATGAGGAAGAAGGTTTGAAGGAATGTTTCTCGATAAAAGATCGAGATAAAAAGGAATGTGAAGCACCAGAATCAAAGAGTACAAAAGCAGGTTTATAGTTTACAAGAAAAGTACCCGTCACAACGTTGGCGTCTGAATCAGCTTCACTTTTACTCATAACGTGGAGTCTCCCATTGAAGTTGCGTCCTCCATTTCCATTGTTGCCATTGTTGTGCTGATTGTTGGCGTTGTTTGCCGAACCATTTCCTGCCTGAATATTGTTCGAGCGGTTGTTGTTGAAGTTCTGGTTCCTGGGTCCCCCTCCATTGTTGTTATAGCCCTTGTTATGTCCATTCTGTCCTGACTGGTTTCCACCTTGCCTCTTGGGACAATAGTTCGCCTTATGTCCAGCATCGCCACAAGCATAACACTTAATTGGTTCACCTTGACACGTATAGCCCGAATGACTTTTCTCACATTTCTTGCAAACCCAAACTCGCTGGTTATCATTCCCTTGCTGGTTTCCATTCTGCCTAGGGTTTTGGTAGTTCCTATTGTAATGTCCTCCTCCGTGGTGATTGTTCCTACCATTTCCCCCATTGTTCCCAAAGCGAGGTCTTTTGTCATTGTGTTGACTACTCATACTACCCTGGTCCTTCCTCTTGTTCCTTCCCAAAATTTCCTCCTCTCTTTGTAAGATTCTCTCCATGTTACAAGCCTTAGAATAAGCCTCTGCAAGAGTAGATGAGGTACTTCCCCCTAGCCTAGTTTGTATTCTGAAAGCTAAACCATCCTCAAACTTTTGTGCCTTAGAAATTTCATCAGGGACCATGTTAGGGCAAAACTTAGCATACTCGTTAAACTTTTGGGCATATTCCTTGACACTCATATACTTTCCTTGGTTCAACCTATTGAATTCACTGCACTTCTGTCTCCTAATATGCTCAGGAAAGAATCGACCTCTAATAGCAACCTTAAAAGAGTTCCAGTCAAAGTTTGGTTGGTCACTAATGGTCTGTCCCTCAGTTTCCCACCATGTGTCAGCATCCTCTCGTAGGTAGAATGTAGCTTGGTCAACCTTTTGGGTATCGGGAGTCCCATTTGCAGTAAAGATTTTCTCCATGTCGCGTAGCCAGTTCTCTAGCAGCATGGGGTCCTCTTTCCCAGCAAAGATAGGGGGTTTTAAGGCAGCAATTTTCTTAGCCATGACAGCCTGGGGGTCATCATGCCCATTGTTTCCATTGTGGTTTTGGTTTTGTACTAATAGTCCTATGTTTTGCGACAATTGTTCGAGCGTCCTCACTCGGGCTGCTAGCTGTTCGGGTGTGTCAGCCATGTTATTGGAATGTTGACGTCTACGTGATCGGGTGTAGATGTTTGCGTATCGCATAAGCTACCTATATAAGAAAGCTAAGGTTTACTACTAACGTTTGTTTATATGAACTTATACTTAATATACAAAGGAAACAAGTTGTACGTGCGAATATAACTCATATAGATGTTCATAAATAAAATACTCAAAATAACAATCCAAACATAGTAAATAAAACTAACATAGTTCAAAGATAAAATAAAAGACGACAAGTATGAAATAAAAACTAATAAACGTCAACTTATCCTACTTCCTAGAATGTGTAATCCTCAAAATTATTCTTGTATCGGTACTTCCCCAAAGTCTTCTTCTGGGTCTTCTTCTGGGTCTTCCTCAAAGTCTCTTCCAGGTTCGTAATCCCTCTCACCTTCAGAAGGAATCAGGATGGGTATGGTGTAAGTATTGTGGTCTTCCCCGTTACTCTCATCCTCGGAGTAGTAAGGATTCTTCGGAATATTGTAAAGCCACTTAGATTTAGCATCTATCATTTTCATTTCTAGGTATTCTAAGGTAAGGAACCACTCTCCATCTTCATCGGTGTACCTTTCCCAGTTTGGTGTCCCGTTCTTAATTATGTCGTTATACTCCTTCTTAAGCTCGGCGTATGGACCTACGTCGCTTAAGGTCTTAATGAGGACATCTGCCTGCTTAGGCAGAGTGTTATAATCCGAGTTGCCGAAGTACTTATTCCAGTGGCAATTCTCCATGCATATACGAAGACGACGTACATAGGAGGGAATGGGTTCTCCTTCTTTTATGGAAAGTTGGTATGGTGCATCATGGAAGTTTCTAACGCTTTTCCTAGCGGTACGACGAAGACGAGGCATCTAAAAACAACAACAGACAACAAAACCGAAAATACAATTAAGAGACACACATATTACTACTAAGTACGTGAAAGTACTTCAAAACAATAAACCCGTTTGTCCCCACTCTCATAATTTATTTTAACTTAAATTATTCAAGACAATTATACATCTTACCATTTAACCTATTTAAATTTAAGCTTTTATAAACTTAAGATCCTAAACAAATCTAAGCCTGGACCAAAACGAACCTAAGCTCTGATACCACTTTGTAACACCCCCATAATTAGGTCCAAATTTTAAAAAACACTTTTAAAGAAAACACAAGCTAAAACCTACTCATGGGAGCGTTACCGCCACATCTATTTCTAAGAAAATAAATGTAAGGCTAAACGACTAAGAAAAACTTTAATAAAACTGAAATCCGACAATAGAGTCTTACAACTTAAGAAAAGACTGAAACGGAAATGTGTTCGTATAAAACTTAAGCAACTGAAAATAAGTAAACTGACTTATGACTCTAATAGTAATAGTTATACTCTAGGTGATCCTCACTCCACAAACCCCACGTGATCATCCACCTGCAAAGATAAGAATACAAGAAAACAAGGAAAAACTCCCAAATCAGATAAACTGAGTAATTCCAACTCCATCCCGTAAAAACAGTTTAGTTTGAAAATAATTTAAGAAAATAAAATATACTTTAGTTGAAATAATAGTAGAAAATTAAATATTATCAAGTTGAGTTAAATATCAAATTTATGAGTATAAAATAAAATAAAACATAAGCCAATTAATTAATTTGATATTTAATATTGACCACACATATGTCCAGTTTTAATTTGAGGGAACGAGAACGCCAGTAGGCCGAGGCTTTACCCCTATACCTACTTCATCAAGAGGTCGTCACCCCAAAATAATTCATCAAGGCCAGCAGAGTAGTCTCAGGTAACCCTAGTGTGCACACCCCTTCTACTTGGATCACAACAAATAGAAGGAAGACCAAAAATCGTATCGAGCATCATCAAAAATAATAATAATAACCTGTCGACAGCTATACTAACCAAACAGGGCAACCTGTTCATCACTCTTATACTTGGATCACAACAAATATAAGAGTTTCATTCCCATCGTTACACTTTACGTGATTTAATATATTTTATTAATTAGTAGTGAGGACATAAACATATAATCAAACATCACATTATACATTTTATGTAAAATGATTGTAAATTTTCTCAATAAATATATTTCAGGAATATCCATCTGAAATCTCATATCACCTTCTTAACATCAATTTGGTGATAACAACAATTAGAATCATAAATATTTCTTTCGACCAAATCATCTTTTAAACCATTATTAAAATAAAAGTATAACTTCTATAAAATAATAAGATAAAATATTTTCTTTCGAATTTAAAACCATATCAAACTTGGTTATTAAAATAATAATACAAGTTTTATTAAAATAAATAATTTTAAATTCAAGGTTTGACAAAAATAATAACATTCAAGATAAATTGAGAATTAAATTTACAAAACATAATGTCACACATAAAATAATATCATACCAAAACAAGATGTACCCGGAACAAGGAAATTAAGTTGGTTAAGATACTATGGACGAACCAACAAACAGAGGAAGCCACATGGGAAACCGAAGTTGACATGAGAAAGCGGTACCCCGAACTTTTCGATCAGGTACGTCGAGTTTCGGGGACGAAACTTTTTAAATAGGGGGGTGAGATGTCTATTATACCGTCCATGCTTATAGTTGTCCAAGTTTATATTTTGAGTTTAAGTTCGAGGACGAACTTTTGTTTTAAGGGGGAGTGTATGTAATCCCACGGTTTTTTTTTAGAAAAAGAAAAAAAAATAAATAAAATAATTATTTTAAAATTTTAAAAAACTTTTCAGATATTTAGAAAAATTTAAAATAATTTTAGAAACTGATTTTTTTTAAAAAACTTAAATGTAAACTGATTTATTTCAAAAAACTGAAAGTTGGTTTCTTTAGAGGAAGAAACCGTGAATCAGTTTTAAAAACTGATAATTCTGCCTACCTTAACCTCCCCATTACAACCCACTCATTCCATAATCTGACATTAAGAAAACTGTTAACCCTAATAGTATAAATTACACCATTTTGACAGAAAAATTCATTTACAAACCCTCACAAACTTTCCCTCAAATATTCTCTGTTGTTCTAGATATACTCATTCAAGAAAAAGAAGTCTGAAATTGAGATTAAAAAGGGTATGAATTTACTTATCTCAAAGTCACTGTCTTACCTCTTTCTAATCGGAAAAAATGAAGAAAAATACAAAAAAAAAGGGGTTTCTGACCTTCCGGCGGGAGAACGGCCACTGGGGTGTCGCCGGTGTGGGGCGGTAATGGCCGGCGTTGCTGGCCGGCTGCCACGAGCCTTCTCTTCTCTCTCTCTCTCCTTCCTTCTTTCTTTCTTTCTGATTTTGTGGGTTTCTAACCCAGAAATGGTTTTTACTTTTTTTTATTTCTCTTTCTTCCTTTTTATAAATCTTTCCTTATTATTAATATTTAATTTTTTTTAAAATTTGCTTTGTACTTTACGTGAGATATGGGTACAAACCCATTTCATGACAATTCTTACTTACCTTTCTTTATTTCATTTTAATTTAATTTTTTTTTATTTAAACCTTTTGTCTTTTCTCCAAAAGTTTTCCTTTTATCTTTATCTTTTAAAGTTTAAACTATGATTTTAAAAATTTGTCTTTTTAAATAAATTATATTTTAATCGAAAGTCTTTTAATTTATTTATTTCGTTTGGATTGATTCGGGTATTAATTCGAGACCTCTTATTTTATCGTGTAGACGGTGGATACGTGAGTCAGGATAACTAGGAGCATACGTTTATCTAAGATCGCATAACAAGGTAATTTTCGATGTCCATCTAATTAGGATTATCCCGTGAGTATTATGTGTTATGTGATATTAATTTGTTTTAATGTGTTACATGTTTTGGTATGATATTATTTTATGTGTGACATTATGTTTTGTAAATTTAATTCTCAATTTATCTTGAATGTTATTATTTTTGTCAAACCTTGAATTTAAAATTATTTATTTTAATAAAACTTGTATTATTATTTTAATAACCAAGTTTGATATGGTTTTAAATTCGAAAGAAAATATTTTATCTTATTATTTTATAGAAGTTATACTTTTATTTTAATAATGGTTTAAAAGACGATTTGGTCGAAAGAAATATTTATGATTCTAATTGTTGTTATCACCAAATTGATGTTAAGAAGGTGATATGAGATTTCAGATGGATATTCCTGAAATATATTTATTGAGAAAATTTACAATCATTTTACATAAAATGTATAATGTGATGTTTGATTATATGTTTATGTCCTCACTACTAATTAATAAAATATATTAAATCACGTAAAGTGTAACGATGGGAATGAAACTCTTATATTTGTTGTGATCCAAGTATAAGAGTGATGAACAGGTTGCCCTGTTTGGTTAGTATAGCTGCCGACAGGTTATTATTATTATTTTTGATGATGCTCGATACGATTTTTGGTCTTCCTTCTATTTGTTGTGATCCAAGTAGAAGGGGTGTGCACACTAGGGTTACCTGAGACTACTCTGCTGGCCTTGATAAATTATTTTGGGGTGACGACCTCTTGATGAAGTAGGTATAGGGGTAAAGCCTCGGCCTACTGGCGTTCTCGTTCCCTCAAATTAAAACTGGACATATGTGTGGTCAATATTAAATATCAAATTAATTAATTGGCTTATGTTTTATTTTATTTTATACTCATAAATTTGATATTTAACTCAACTTGATAATATTTAATTTTCTACTATTATTTCAACTAAAGTATATTTTATTTTCTTAAATTATTTTCAAACTAAACTGTTTTTACGGGATGGAGTTGGAATTACTCAGTTTATCTGATTTGGGAGTTTTTCCTTGTTTTCTTGTATTCTTATCTTTGCAGGTGGATGATCACGTGGGGTTTGTGGAGTGAGGATCACCTAGAGTATAACTATTACTATTAGAGTCATAAGTCAGTTTACTTATTTTCAGTTGCTTAAGTTTTATACGAACACATTTCCGTTTCAGTCTTTTCTTAAGTTGTAAGACTCTATTGTCGGATTTCAGTTTTATTAAAGTTTTTCTTAGTCGTTTAGCCTTACATTTATTTTCTTAGAAATAGATGTGGCGGTAACGCTCCCATGAGTAGGTTTTAGCTTGTGTTTTCTTTAAAAGTGTTTTTTAAAATTTGGACCTAATTATGGGGGTGTTACACAACCACCATGACAGGGGTAGCCTTAAGGTGGTATACTTTGCTCCAGGTGGAAAGTATCAATATGTTCGCCTAATTAGAAGCTAAATTTTTGAGTCACTTCATAGCATCCTAAAAGAAAAATCAAATTTTCACCTGCTTAGGATAACTTAGTTAGAAGGAGAATCCAAATCCGCATACTTGAAATTCCCTAATGTTGTGCTGGAAGTAACATATTTAGAAGAGTTTATTGCCTTGAACGCTTTGATCAATGGGATAAAGGCCCAAAAGTTGAAGTTCTATTTGATTGAAAGTCAATTAAAGATCCATATGTGGAGCTCATGAAGCAGTGTCAAAGCAATGTCACGACCTCTGAGATATGTCAGGCACATGACCTCAAAAGCGAAAGTCAAACAAGAAGGATCCTATGCCTTCCCATCATTCCTCGAGAAATAGAGAGGAATATTCATAAAGGAGAGATAGAAATTATCTGTCACATCGTCCAAACCCTCCTTCAGATATGGGACCTTTGCGATCCATACACATATACACTATAATAACAGAACCCAGGGCACGAAATCTGCTCGATAGGGGTAATGATTTAATGTTCAACGGAAACAGGTTAAACATATTCATTGCCATCCGAGACGAGTTGTCGGCTCTGTCTTCTACTACGACCCCTTTTGACTATGGCAACTGCAATTTGTAGTGTGATTACCATAAAGAGCATGGTCATACCTTAGCCTAATGCCTTGAACTCAAACGTGTCTTGCATCAGCTCATTGAAAAAGGGAAGTTAGGACGATTCATGAATCGGAAGAAATATGGCACGAGGAATGATACTGAAAGGCGATCTCGGAATCCAAGACGTATATCTCTTAGAAGAGAAGAAACCAGAAGGGAAAGTTCCAACACTCAAGGGACTATCAATATGATATTCGACGGATATTCTAAGGAATACCCCAATATTCGTGCTGCAAGAGATAGTGGTCACACATTGCTCAAAGGACCGCCGAAAACTACATCAATAGGGCCCATCATGAAATTCGATGTCACTACTTCCCAAACACTGCAGCAGCCTCACACTGATCCTTTGGTTATTATTATTAAGACTGGGAAATTGAAGGTAAGACGAGTATTGGTGGATACCGAAAGTACTGCCGATCTTATAACGATAAAGTGTCTCAGGCAAATAAAGTTTAAAGAAAACCACTTGCAACCCCTAGATAAATCGTTGATAAGGTTTAAGGGCAATCAAGTCATACCTTTAGGGCCTATCATACTCTCTGTACGAGTCGGGGAAAGGGACAAAAGCAAACAAAATCAAAGTCGCAATCTTTCCTCATCAATTGTTATTACAATTTGAACTAGATGATGAAGAATTCTTATTCTAAAGGGAGATCAGATGATGGCCCGTCAATGTCTCATCAACACCCTTAAGCAAGAAGGAACCCCTAGTGTTCCTTCCAAGAGGAAATGAGAAGAAAAGTCTCCCTCCATCATGAGTGTATACATGGACACCCCGAACATACAAGAAAGGCCTCGCCCCGTTGAAGAACACGAGGAAGTGGAAATATTTAAGGGGAAGTCCATTAAAATAGGCAAAAATCTTTTAGAAGCAGTGAGACATGACTTCTTAGCCACTATCGCCAAGTTCTGTGATATCTTTGTTTATTCTGTGGAGGAAATGTCGTGCATACCACCAAGTATATGTGTCATAAGCTTGACTTAAAACAAGGCTACAAACTAGTAAAAAAAGCCGCGAAATGAAAGAAAAGAGAGAATTGAAGCTGTTAAAGAAGAAGTCGAGAAATTGCTGAAAGTCGGATTCATTCGAGAATGCAAGTATTCTGATTGGATCTCCAACGTTGTCCCCTTGAAAAAGCCAAATGGGAAATAGAGAATGTGCGTTGACATTACAGATCTGAACAATGCATGCCGAAAAGATTATTATCCTCTTCTCAAAATAGATCGCTTGGTGTATTCAATAGCATGCCACACCCTTTTGAGCTTCATGGATTTGAATGCGGGTTATCATTAAATCCCTTTAGCCCAAGAAGATCAGCCTCCCACGACATTCATTACAAATGCTGGCGTATATTGCTATAAGGTCATGCCTTCGGGTTAAAAAATGCGGGAGCCACATATCAGAGAAGGCCAACAAAGTCTTTCAGTCTCAGATAGACCGGAACTTAGAGGTATTTGTAGATGATATGATCAAAAAAGGCAAGCAATCAACTGAGCATGTCGCGGATTTACGTTAAATATTCATGACCCTTCGTAACCACCAGATGCGACTCAATGCTGATAAGTGTGGGGTCACTGGAGGGAAATATCTTGACTTTCTGGTAGACGAAAGAGGTATAGGAGCGAACCTTGATAAAATTTGTGCAATACTAGACATGAAGTCCCTAACCTTCGTAAAAGAAGTCCAAACGCTAACAGGATATGTGGAGACTTTTGGGAAATTCATGTCCAAATCAACGGACAAATGCTCCTCTTTCTTCAAAACCATCAAGCAAATGACATTCGAATGGAGAAGTAAAAACGACTAATTATTTGATGAATTATATAATGTGAATGGTCGACCTTATCTCAGAGTAACATTGCGATTTTTGATGTTTAGAATACTATACATATGTTCCTTTGTCCATTTTATTTGATCGCTTGCTCTTCAAAATGCCAAAGTTATGTTTGTTCTTGCCTCTCATTCTGATTTTTCTCCAACGAAACAACTTACCCGGGCTAAATCTTTGTGGAAAGTTATTGCATACCCTCCTTGTTAAGACTGTTGTCTCTCGCAATTCATCTTGTGAACTCACAGATGCACACTTTATCCTAATGTGGAAGGTTGTGTCTATAAAATTGTTGATTATGCCTCACTTATCACCTCTACTATGCGTTTTTGTAGTTCTCCTCTACAAAACAGTGCCCTTCCTTATGCTAATTTGTTGACTTTAGTATTTGATCATTTTAATTTATTCTCTGATTTAGAGGAAGTAGATTTGCAACACCTTGATATTTTCTGTATAAATATTTTATCTACTAATATTTTTTAAAAAAAGGATTTACATTTTATTTAAAAGGAGGAGCGCATGTTTTTTTCTTTTTTTTGACTTTTTAAAACTTTCTCTTTATTCTACAAATTATATTCAATTAGTTTTGGGCCGAATAAAGAGATGGTCTCACAAAGAGACTATTTCTCCCAACAATGTGTGAAACATGAATTGTTGACCATGATGGATCATACAATAGTTATGATCCTAGTGACCGACGTATTGGTGATTATGTTTTGGACCATTGTTGTTTAACATTTTCTTTGACATATGATCATAATTTGGCATTGATCATTTCCACAATATAGATCATATGTTTGTTTGATGAAATCACAATTCAAAGAAATATTTGATGTTTTGAGCATGATTGAAAATTGGTATAATTTCCTATCAACAAGTTCTTAGGGTGATCTTGGTTGATTTTACAAGCTTTTGAAAGTCTATTGCTATGTACTCTAATATAGTCCTTTTGGGACTTTATAATATCATATTTTTCATGTATCGATCATCGAACACTTGACTTGAGATCTAAGTAACCCTTTCAAATTCAAACCATCAATAGTACTAATTAGGACAAAAGGTGCCTAGTATATTATATTATATCGATGATCAAAAAACCCCATGTATTTATAAACTGATTCCGTTACGAAACATGAATCGATAAAAGACTATAAGAAACCCTGAAGATGAAGCGTTGTAGAAGTACATTGTCCTCGACCTGGAAATGTGAAGTAATTATTCCATCAACACAACCTGAAATCTTGCACCACACCACGTTAGTCTTGCCCAGGGGAAATCTCCCGGAAACGCCCTTCGACGCTCAAGTCAGATCGGTGATGAGATCAATGAATAAGTAATATTAACTTAAATGCAAGGCAATAATTGAAGAAGTTGGAGAATATGTATTTAGGTTTTTGGTGAGTAGATTTGGGAAAAGTTTCTTTGTAGAATAATGAGCATGAACCAAAAATGCTGTTGGTAGGTCTTATTTATAACAGTTAGAGGGAAATTGTTCTAGGAGAAAGGAAACACATGTTGGGTATCATAGAGACCGGTGGCAAGTAATGGGCAATTATTTTAGGGTCATGGAAGTTACTTGCTAAATAGCAAAGTAAGACAGTTGAAGAGTTAAGTAAAAAGCCCCTTGACCGAGAGTCAAGGTCAACATAGGGTCAAAAGGTATTAAGGTAAAGGTACGATAAATAAATAATAAATATAAATAAATTTAAATGTTCCCATAACATTTAGTCCCACGCATAATGGAAGATGTGAGAGGAGAACCTCAACGATGTGAAACATCTCTCTTTATGCGGAATAGTACCCATCGAGAGCTAAATTATGCATCGATCCTATAACAGCTCATTTAAATGTTCTTAAAGTTTGATACAATCATTTTTCACTAAATATACTAAGGAAATATAGAAATTGAGCTCACAAGTTTCGAGTCGACTATTCACATGTCGAATTCCAAGTTACGATGAGAGAGTTACGACATGTGCAATAAATGATTATATGGAAAGATCCAAGTATAAGGTAGAATTTAAGGATTAATTGAAACCACGACTTCACAGAGATCCGAATTATATATGACGTGCAATACTTCTTGAACAGCGGCAAAAATGAACAAAGGGTGCAGGAACTCAATTACGCAGCTCAGGAATCATCGCAAATTATACGAATATCAGAAATTGGATGGCCTGAAGGGTCCCACTTATCTACTTTGCGGACAAAGTGATTTTCATGCCTCCATATATGTCCTGGACCAGGATAAGGACAATAAGCCGTGGAAAAATAAATGTTCTCAAAAGAATCATGTTAATATACCGGATCCGCGGAATTTTCATGACTTAGAAAAAATTTGACACTTAGATCGACATCATTATACAAGTCCAACTTATCAACTCTACGAATCAGTTGATTAGCTATAACTTTATATTACTGTCTAAAATATAGGAGCTGCGGGACAATTATAATCTTCTCATAATCTAGATCGTGCCGCGACATCATTTAATGACACGTCTTTTGTAGTTTATTTGGAAGACCCCATTTAAAAGCCTCGGCTAAGTTTTAGTAGACATGGTTGTGTCGTGGGATACATTGCAAATATTTCATAACTTAGAAACATTTCATAAACCTGGTCCCACATTTGGTTCGAATTTTCGATTCACGGACTAGGTATTGTGACACAATATGTAACATCCCAGAAAAACTCGGATCGTTTTAAATGAGAAGACGACCTTTTAAAGAAACTAAATATAGTTCGAGTCAAACCAGGATGTCAGAAAGGCAGTTTAAAACGGATCTGAAAACAAACAAAGCTTGCGGATCGAGTTATATTACAGTTATTATAAACTACTTAGATATAAGGAAAATCTAGCAGCGGATAAGATTATAAAGTCAAAGTCTACTTATTACAACTCGAGAACGTAAATGCCTCTTCAAAACTAAACATTCTTAAGACAAAAATAAAAGTTCATATCATGAATTCTGTACCCTAACAGTTTATTCCTCCAAATGACAGTCTTCACTCCCCAGACCTGCAACTTATTTTACTACTAGTCATTTACCCAAAAAGGAAACAACAACATCGCAGGATCGTTATGACCAAAGGTACACGTCAGCAAAACATCGCAAGATCGTTAAGACCAAGGGTACACGTCCAGCAAAACATTGCAAGATCGTTAAGACCAAAGGTACACGTTAGCAAAACATCGCATGTCATTTAATTAAGTATAACAAAAGAAAGATTAAATTACTACTAGTTGTCGAAGTAAGTTTTTGTTTCGCTTCTATAATTTGTAACTATCTCGGAAAAATATTAATCATCCATACTGCTGTACTTTTCCAGCCATACTGTCGATTCAACTTCAAACTTCAAAGGTGAGACAATACATTAGGGGGAGCTAACCCCTAAGAAAGTCTCTACCATAGACACTCGCATTACTTCGGTGCCTATGGTTAAGTATGCATACTCCGCGGTGGCTCATAATACCCCCACATACCGCGAGTAATTCTTTTCCACCAATTGACGTCATACTACATCCATTTTAAAGTTTGTGAGGTCATACTACCTCTACTTATAAAAAAATAATATATTGAAACTCTTTATTTGGAAAACATAACATTATTCGTATTACATATCCATATTTTATTTTTATTTACCATTCATATATATTAGCATGACACATTATGCAAAACTTCACTGCGTGTACGTACCTTAAGTAAGATAAACTAAATATTAAGTGCACTAATTAATTTCCAGTCACAAATCGACTTCCTACAAAGTTCAATCGTATACGGGAATAAGCACAAAATCACATTTCCTCAAGCCACAATCAAAACACATACATAAATCTGGCACCAAACCACTATACCATACTCTCATGACAATCCATACACTTTATTACAACAGAGTAAATACACAAAAATTCAGCATACTCATTCTGTCCAGAAACGCAGGATAACACTGTCAAACTGAAATTCCGATTTCACCGTTGCGTCCGGAAGGCGTCAAAACCCTCGAGTACTAATTTCTATGATTTATAATATAAGTATAAGTATTTTTGACCTATTTTTAAAGCCAAAAGTGCTTCAAAATACCCTTTTTTTTAGTATTTTTTTTCCAACCTACGGGATTTGTCAAATTCAACTAAAAATACACATAAATTCTAATACTTAAATTTCTTATTAAATCCAAATTACCAATTCTATGATTTCCATGATCATGTATTAAAATAAATTCCATTGTTCAAAAATAATTCTTTTTGCACAAACATTTTTTTTCTCTTAAATTTCTTCTCTAACACATTATAAAATTCTCATATTAACAATAAAATAACTTTTTACACCACATATACACATTTTTCTATGAACATTCATTAATTTGTTTCATTTAATATGTGTTTTGAATTATCATCACTTAAAGGAGTTGAGTCTTCATTTGTCATTGTAGTTGATGCTTTTGAGTGTAATCAATTTATATAGTTCTGCAATACGAAGATTACCTCCTAATTTTGCCTCATATTTGGTAAATCTTATTTATAATCATCCCACATTTTGGTAGCAATATCATCTCTTATTTTTGCCCTTTCTTTAGCATCTCTATCTCTTGAAAATGACTCACACTACTTAATATCTCCATTAACCAACTCATTATCCACTTCATCAATCATACTTTGGTCAGGATCAACTCTCAAGAATGATACATGACAATATGATCTTGCATTGGGCTAAAGGAGAATACAGTGGTTCATTTTCAGCCATTATAGCAAAATGTTTCTTTAATACTCCAAAAGCCCTCTTAGTTGCATTCCTTAATGAGGCATGGCGAAGGTTGAACAACTCTTGTGAGTTCTCAAGATCACAAACCGAATACTCTTTAAGATGATATCTCATACCTTTTACGGGAGTATGGACACTCGTCTTTAACATATAGCAAGAATCTCCCAAAAGTTACTTGGAGGAATTATCAATTTATCTTCTCTACTCAATACATTTTTAAGAATTCTTGAGTCCAAAGTTGATCCTTCCCAGCCAGCTAAAGCATAAGTGTATTTAGGATCAAAAGTACAAGCTTTTAAAACATTATTTGATGTAAAGCCCTTTCTTCCTTTAAATCTACAATCTTGAGCTTTTTGGACTTTGACATGGACATGAGTTCCATCAAAAACTCCTACACAATTCTTAAAATAAGGAAAATTTGACTACTATTGCTAATTTTTTAATGGAACTTCCTCCAATCCTATTGGTTGCTTAAGTCTCTTTCATTGATATTATTGTGTTGAGAACTCTATGTAAATATCGGCTCATAGTTTCACCAGATCCCTTATAAAAAGAATCAAAAGTAACGTTCTTAGTATTTTGTCGTAAAATATAATGGGTTTTTGCTACTTACTTTGTGGTGAAGACCGTTTTGTATCTGATAAATAGCCTCCATTTCTCAAAATCAATCAAAATTTTACAAAAGCACTTGGACTCACACGTAGCTACCATTGACAAGTTTGAGGCACTTTAAGATCCTCCATATCCTCATTTAACTTCTTCTCCCTCTTTCGATATAAACCTCAAAACTTCTCTTGCGAGTCAAGATTGTTAGACTACTTCATCGATTATACCAAGACATTAGGATCACAAGCGCATACGCAATGTAACACACCAAAATTATCGCTTCACTACATTCTCTCTCCCATAATAGGTATTCATCCTCTACCAATATTCCCCCAAACTGAATGCAACAATTAAATCACCATCTTCCTATAAATACTTCATATTCCCGGCTCAATCTTTTTACACAAAAGCCCATTAATGACCCAGATCATTATTAGTCAGACCTACTAATAACCCATTAAAATATGAGTCAACCCTTAACCTGTTGGGTCGACTTGCCCTGTTAAACACCTCTAATCCTAACATGTGAGATGCGACCGTCAAAAATTTTACTCGGCTCATTAAACACCGCTAGTTCAGGCGAACCCAGAGTGGGGATGACGTAAGAAAATGAGAACGCGGTAACCAGTAGGATCCATTGGCGTCGGTCAACTGTCTGCCTATTCCGACTCCAAGTATACAGCTACTACTACTATTCCTATAAATACTTTCTTCTCCACCTTCTTTCCCCTAATTCATCCTCTATCCTCCTTCCTCTTTTGCGTCTCTCTCTATTTGCTGTCGTCAAATTATCCCTATTTTTTCTGATTTCCCCATATTACCTGCTCCACATTTATTGGATTCTGTTTTTTCGTATCCGCTCTCCTTTTCTGTAAGTTCTCTTTCTTTTTTTCTGCGCTTTTACTTTAATTTCTCTAATTTTGTTTTTTATTTTTGATATTTATGGCTAATTATTATCTGGGTATTCTTTTATTTTCCTAGATCTGCTTAATTAATCATTTGAATTTAAATGTATTTTGTTTTTTCTTACTTAATTTCAACTCATAAAAACTGCTTTCTTGATCTTAGTGATTTCGGTGTAAATTTGATTGCTTTTGTAGCGTATATGTACTGCTTTTTGTAGAAAATTATTTTGCTTGATCACTGCTACAGTGCTACATTACTGATCTGAGCGGATTGGGATTTGTGTTTGTTTATGCAATTCAAATTCATAGCAGATCTAATTGATTTTATTGTTGCTCTTGATTTTATGCTACATGATTTCGTATTGATGTGTTTGCGCGATTCATCAAAAATTGATCTCTTAGTTGTTGACGTAGTATACTCCAATTCTTGCTTATGATCGTCTTTTCCTGCTTTGATGTGACACTTTTTCCTTATTTATGTTGTGGTTTGGTGTCGAACGTCACTTTTGATTTACTTGCTGACCATTGAATTGAATCATAGTCTTTTTTAGTCTGAATTTTTATAGTGTTGAATTTCTAAGTAGCACCTGGGATCATGTTTTTAACTGGAAATAACCTTGTTGTTATCCATAATAAGAGCAAGGTTGCCTACATTTGATTCCTTTAGCAATGCCTTGGTGGGAGACACCCTATGGCTTTAGGATATTGGAAAAAACTGTGATTATGGGTTCCCATGTGACATATCTTGTGGGAGAATGTGCTTTTAGGTGCACCTATAGGTTATTGAATTGTGTTATGCCTGTTCACTTCTAATGTGTGGGGTTGGATCTGATCATTTTCTGGTGTTCTGAATTACTATTGTTTTATAGACGGTGGTGCATCATGTCAGATTATAAGCCAAAGAACATTCTCATTACTGGTGCGGGTGGATTTATCGCATCTCATGTCGCCAACAGACTCGTTAGGAGTTACCCAGAATACAAGATTGTTGTCCTTGACAAGCTTGATTATTGCTCAAACCTCAAAAATTTACGGCCTTCTCAGTCATCCCCGAATTTCAAATTTGTTAAAGGGGACATTGCTAGTGCTGATCTTGTTAACTATCTTCTGATTACTGAGTCTATTGATACTATTATGCACTTTGCAGCACAAACCCATGTTGATAATTCCTTTGGCAATAGTTTTGAGTTTACTAAGAATAACATTTATGGGACACATGTTCTCCTAGAGGCATGTAAGGTCACCGGGCAAATTAGGAGATTTATTCATGTCAGTACTGATGAGGTTTATGGGGAAACTGATGAGGATGCCGTTGTCGGTAATCATGAAGCTTCTCAGCTTCTCCCAACAAACCCATACTCAGCTACAAAGGCTGGTGCTGAGATGCTTGTCATGGCTTATGGCAGATCATATGGTTTGCCCGTTATCACAACCCGAGGAAACAATGTGTATGGACCTAACCAATTTCCAGAGAAGCTGATCCCAAAGTTCATTCTTTTGGCCATGAGGGGGAAGCAACTTCCAATTCACGGTGATGGATCTAATGTGAGAAGTTATTTGTACTGTGAGGATGTTGCAGAGGCTTTTGAGGTCATTCTCCACAAGGGAGAAGTAGGTCACGTGTACAACATCGGGACGAAAAAGGAAAGAAGAGTGATTGATGTGGCCAGGGATGTATGTAAACTATTCAATATGGACCCTGAAGTAAGCATCAAGTTTGTTGAGAACCGTCCTTTTAACGATCAGAGATACTTCCTTGATGATGAAAAGCTCAAGATCTTAGGGTGGTCAGAGCGCACCACATGGGAAGAGGGGCTGAAGAAGACAATGGAATGGTATACCAAGAATCCTGATTGGTGGGGTGATGTTTCAGGAGCATTGCTTCCTCATCCAAGAATGCTGATGATGCCTGGTGGGATCGAAAGGCATTTTGAGGAACCCGACAATGAGACTGCTGCTTCTTCAGAAATCCGCAACACCCAACCTCAGATGGCGGTACCTATTTCTCGAAACACCAATACTTCTCAGAAGCCAACTTACAAGTTCTTGATATATGGTAGAACTGGTTGGATTGGTGGTTTACTGGGCCAGTTGTGTGAAAAGCAAGGTATTGCATTTGAGTATGGGAAGGGACGCTTGGAAGATAGAGCATCTCTTATTTCTGATATCCAGAACGTCAAGCCTACCCACGTTTTCAATGCTGCTGGTGTTACCGGTAGACCTAATGTTGACTGGTGTGAGTCTCATAAAGCAGAGACCATTCGTGCCAATGTTGCCGGTACTTTGAGCTTGGCTGATGTCTGCAAAGAGCATGGGCTTCTTATGATGAATTTTGCCACTGGTTGCATCTTTGAGTATGATAATGCACATCCATTGGGCTCTGGTATTGGCTTCAAGGAGGAGGACAAACCCAACTTCACTGGCTCATTTTACTCCAAAACGAAGGCCATGGTAATATTTCCTACTCATCCACCCCCCCTCTTTTGGCTAAAGATATTGCCAAAACACTTTGATATTATCAAATACCATTGATATGAAAAAGTTTTCTTTTAATATGCCTTAACAATTTCTTTTACCTTTCTTTTCTGTGCAATGTCCTTTCTTGATGTACATCTACTAATGAACTCCGATCTTTGTTTATGCTAGGTGGAAGAGCTGTTAAAAGAGTATGATAACGTCTGCACCCTCAGGGTCAGGATGCCTATATCTTCTGATCTCAACAACCCAAGAAACTTCATCACAAAGATTTCTCGCTACAATAAGGTCGTTAACATTCCCAACAGCATGACAGTTCTCGATGAGCTTCTACCCATTTCCATTGAGATGGCAAAGCGGAATCTGAGGGGCATTTGGAACTTCACAAACCCTGGTGTGGTTAGCCACAATGAGATTCTGGAAATGTACAAGAACTACATGGACCCAAATTTCAAATGGGCAAACTTCACACTAGAAGAGCAAGCCAAAGTGATTGTAGCTCCAAGAAGTAACAATGAGATGGATGCTACCAAATTGAAAACAGAATTCCCAGAATTACTGCATATTAAGGATTCACTAATCAAGTATGTTTTCGAGCCAAACAAGAAGACAAACTACTCTGCTTAAGAATCAATTTTTCTGCATAATTTAGAGTTGATATAGTTATCATAGTTGCAATTTAATTTATTTTTACCAGTAGCTAATATTTGATATTGGCAAACATGCATTATTAGCTTCATATTGTGTTTTTTCCTTATACCTAGACTAGATCTGCACTATAATTATTTTGTTAGGTGTTCAATATTCCATTTTTTCCCTTTTTTTGTTTACTTGTGTTTTTCCTTGCTCTTTCTGTTCCTTAGAGCACGAAAAGAGATTACTTGTTACATATAAACATTTCTTTTTCTTTTTCCCACTTGTAACATTTTTACACTTATAAATAGATTATTTATGGCTACAAATATGCTGTTTTTGTTTGTTATGGTGTAACAGTGCTTCTTCATGTAAGATCTTGAGTTTGATTTTTATTTAGCTCTTTTCTTCTCTTGACTTATCCTATAATCTAAACAAAAATTAATAGTGAAAAGCGATGGAAATAAGTTTGTCATATAGTTCAAAATGAGCTATAATGTTGCAATCTTTTTCAATAGGAAAAATTACAAAAACTACTAATCGTATAGCACTAGTTGCAAAAAACTACCTATTCTAATTTTTTTTGCAAAAAACTATTCCTTTTGCAGTTGACCGTCAGTTAGTTGACCGTCAGTTGACCAGCACGTGTGGTACATGATTTACTTATGTTTTTGATTGATTTTGTTTTAAAGCACGATTTTTCTCAATCTTTTCCCCTAAATCATATGAACCCTAATTCTCTTTCTCTTTCAATCCCAAATCAATTCATGGCTTCTCCTTACACCAAAATTCGAAGCTCGATGCAGATTTCCTTTTGCAGAGAGAATTTCGTGGAATAAGGAAAATCCTAAAAGATGTTTCAACACTTGCCAACTTTTCGATCCTCACACATATACAACAAGAAACAAGAAACATTAAATTCAATCAAACTAAATGTAATCAGAAACCCTAGAAAATAAAATCAATTTTAAAAAGCTTTAAAAAGAAAAATTTACCGTTGCATAGTTACCCACTTGAAATCAACCCTTTTTCTCTTGACAAAGTCTTTTTTCCCCCATAAACCAAAAATTGATTCAACAGAACAAAGAGGTATGCTTTGAAATCTCAAACGAAAAAAAAGAAGATTAAGAGAAGAGATTAAAGAATAGAGATTAGGGAGTAGATTACTGAAAGAAACCCATGCAAATACCACTGAATCGGAGACTTTACGAGAGAAATTCAAAATTTGTTGCAGATTAACGACTTAAAAAGCAATAAAAAAAACTTACCAGATGATTTGATTGGAGGTTTAATTTTGCATTCAAGTTGTGATTGAGTGTTGATGGATGTAAGCAATGAACAGTGAGAGCAATCATCAAAAGAGATTGGAGGAAAATGGAAAAAAAAAAGGGAATTAAAAGTTTTAGAGAAATAAAATACAGCCACGTGCATTTCACGTGCAAAGTCAAACATAAAATTGACGGTTAGCGAACTAATTTTGTCGTCAAGTAGTCTTTTAAAAACGTTTATATCATTCAAGGTAGTTTTTTGCAAAAAAAATATTCTGACATAAATAGTCAATTTAAAAGTTTTTAATATAAACTTTGATGTTTGAGTCATTATGTTTGAAAGTTGAAATGAGAATTTATTGTCAGCAAATGGTCGTTTAAGTATTAAATTTGGTTTTTTAAGTATTGAAATTGACCCTTTAAATCTTAAAACTATATCAATTTCAAATATTTGAAATCGATAACTCTTGAAATTGACATTTTAATTTATAAAATGGGTAAAACATATATACAATTGGGACGGCCTTATATGACGTGTGAGATGGTCTCATCCAAGTTTTTGTGTTCATGGATTTCATCCAATAGATAATGATTTTTAAAAACTACTTTTCAACAAAGAAATCTCTAAGAAACATCTTGCAGGATCTATAATAACATTCAATTCTACTAGTAAAAGAAGTTACAATGGAGGGGGCAGTAAATTAGAAATAGATGGTAAAAAGAATAATTGATGTTCAATATTATACAAGAAATTATTCATGGCTTGAGCTCTCCATACAGTTGAGAAATCGCTCATCATGAAAATTATTTACCAGTATTGAGTACTCCTTTTTTATGTTTTTTTTTTCCTGGAGAGTTGGAAATGCACCCATCAAAGGAAAGCAGGCCGATCTGGGTCAAGAGTGTTAACACAGAACCAAACTTCCAACAGTAGTTGTGAGCTGTTCTTGGTAGCATCGATTTAACCACTGTTAAAAGGCTGAAACGAGTTGCAAGGATCGACTCCTTTCTACCCAAACGAAATGCACAGGTTGGGTGAATACTTGGGTTTATCGTAAAGACTAAGAATTATTCAAATAAGTTGGCACAATTTTATTAATCAAGATCATGCGCAACGCGTAAAGGTAGCATGAATTGAGATCCAGATTCAAGACTTAAAGTGGTTATGCCTTTTAATTTGATGTCACAGATTGAGATGCATCGGCCAACCTTGACAAAAATGAAACGACGTCATCTGATGATCCAATGGTGTAACGAGCACTGGTTCGAGTTCTGCCCACTGCACAAGAGAAGTAGTTCTCTTTCTCAAGGTCGAGAACGTTCCATGAGGTCTTCTCTGACGGTTGCTTTCCTGAATGCTTACCGTTACTGTGATTTGTCGTCTTTTCTGAGTTGGGTGTTGATCGTTGAGTTGCCTTTCCATGCGGTGCCTTTGATCCACTTGTCCTGGGTAATGGCTTGGATGATGGCCTCTCGGGAAACTTGGAAGCATCAAATGCTTTAGTTTTTGGGTGGCTCACATTGTCGGAAGGAAGTTCTGGCTCAAAAAATGTGTATACATCTTCATCCTGGACAATTGAATCATTCCGAATGCGCACATTAGCGTCCAATTAGACACAGTTGTAAAAATTCAGAGTTTTATATGGTCAAATAACTAAACTCCTGGCTTTCCCTATACCATGTTCCCCTCTGCAAATTAATAAAACAAAATACTCGACTCAAAGACTTGAAATTTTACCTTCTCCAGAAAATGACCAATGCACAAGACATAATCAATTGGTGATCTCAAAGGCTTACTATGTACTATCTCCCCTAAAATGCGATCAATAGCCGATCCCTGCATTCAAAAGCACACAGAATAAATCATAATGCAAATCTTTCAGTAACGCGAATCTATAAAGCAAACGTAAAATAAAACTATAAAAATATTTTACCTTTGTAACACCAACTGGTCGAACTTCGACAGACCTACTACCTTGAACAACTTCCACAGATGCATTTGAAATAGGGCCCGTCCAAAGGTGCTGTAGCATGTCTCTAGCTTGTAATCTCCCAAATTCAAAATCTGGTGCGGCCAAATGACACAAAGAAGAAACTTAATTAGACCTTTAGAGGAGAAAAAAAAACAAAAACTAATTAGGTATAAAAAAATTACCAGCATATTTGTAGTTCCATACAAGGGAAATATCACGGCGCTCGTTAATCGAACGAGGAGTTCTATCCTTGAAATACTCAAAAACATGCTGGAAAAAAAGACAGTGAATACAGAGATTAAATACTCCATGATTCAAGCTAGGCCACATGTTTGTTAATATGCTATCATGAAACAGGGTCAAGTTACCATACATGTACACTGGCATACCAATCCAGATTCAAATGCTCAGGCATCGTCGTCATCCAATCTCCTCTCCTTGTATGCCGTAAGAACATTCCATGCTCTGCTGCTAACCACAAGTCAAACTCCTTAAAGTTCTGGATACAAGTCAAAAGATTAGAATGGTTCATAACATGGTTAAGAGTGAGATCATGTCTAATATGACTAAAATTAGACATGATGATTGAAGCATTTCAAAATGAGTTGCTGTAGACATTGATTCAAAAAGGAGAAGCAAAGCTGAAAAAACAGAGCAGATTGCGTACATCGTCTAAAACTTTTCTGGTACTTCCACTGAGAATAACAATGGTTGATTTTGGGTCATTGCAAAGCACAGTCAGAGGCCCTTTTAGCTCCGGACGCAACTTAGAGTTCATTTCCTTCACTTGATCCATGCCCCGTCTGCCAGGAATGTCAACTGCTTCAGTCAATGCTGCATTAAATCCCTGAAATTTAGAAAGCAAGTCAATATAGTTAACTGCAGTACTACAATAAACAAATTTCGATATCCAATAAAAACACCACATTCCATTACACTAATAAAAAAAAGCAAAACATGGGGAGACTCTTAAAACAAAAAGAACAAATAAGGTATAACTGAAGAAAATGATTTATAAAAATAAAACATTACAAACAATTGTTTTCACACAAAGCAAACGGTTACCATTACTCAAAATGTGTATAGTGTATAGACTAAGCACTTTGAACACATTTGCAAAGCAAACCAAAAGAAAAAACAACGGAAAACATGATCATCAAAATCTTATTCGTCAAGATTGAACACCATACAACGCAGAGCAACCTAATTTCAATTTCATGTTGATGAACTTTTGTGCAAACTAAGGAGTACATTCTTGTTCAAGGTTGCCAATATTATCGTTTCATAGACAGAGATAAAATTTAAAAACCATCAAAACTACACGTGTGTTTTATACAGCTGATAATCTACATAAAGGAAGTCATAGTAGAAGTCAGCTTCTTGATCAATATGTTAGATTTCTAGTTTGATTTCCAAGAAATAAAGAGAACTTCTGATTTGAAGTAGTACAATCTCGTGAGCTTTAAGTGTCCCAAGTTGTTATTACATTAGAAATAAATTCTCCACCTGTGGAAAAAAAGGTAGAGGATAGAGACACAAGTGGAAGAAAAATGAAAAGCCAAGGGCATTAAAACAAAAAAGCCTAAGCTTTAATTCCATAGAATGGCTCAACTATACGAACCAATAACGTAGTCCTATATGAACGAATAATGTGGTCCTAGTGATCCATATATGCCTAAAACTACACAAAGGAATCTTCCTTTTTGTTTTTAAACTATCTGAGAAAAGCTAACATAAATCCAATTTTATGAAAGTTTTAAGGTTGTATTGAATTAAATAGCCATGGAATGACAAAAACATATATCAATCAACTAATCCAGCTCCCGTTTGAAAAGAATAAAATATTAGTTTGGATTAAAAAGTTGTGTAGTGTTGAAAAATGACAGGCCTGAGAAACAAGTTCACGCGTCAAATTGAGGGGAAGCAGAACAAAGAAAAGAGACAGCATTCATCTCCACTACATATTTTGTATCCTCGTGATTAGAATGGTTCAGATACACCTGAACTAAGCATCAAAGGTATACCTAAAATGTAACCAAGCTATTTCCACATATATGTAACAAAATAAAACCTTTAATCACAACTAGGGTTTAAAAGCCCATGGTTGATACTATGGCTTGCACATATATTCAGTAATACAGACATTAAAATAGCAGAGATGCAAGACATGATTAAAGACATAAAGAAAGACAGATTTAAGGATTGTTTCAGCTTCTCCAAAAGAAACGGCTTAGGGTAAACAGAAACCTTTCTAACATAGCATACATGCACAATTTGACTGAATTAGCATAATACTTCCAAACAAAATTGCAACAGCAAAATTATGAAACAAGCAAATTATAAAATAGGCCACTTTATACCAGTATCAGTAGCCGATTACTACATTCTAAGAAATTGTCAACAGCGGATTCAACTGGAAGTACTGGACGGATTTGTGATATCCTCAACTGAGCCTCCACAACTGTGTCGTTCAGTTCACTTCAAAATGGAACAACATTAGATTGGAAAGCTATATACTAATATTAAAGAAAACTTCAACGTACAAGAATGGCTGATAGGCTTATTGTTTAAATCCGATTAAAATTAAATATTTTAAAAAGATATGTTTCCCTGACCTTGTTTTGGATTCTCTTTATTGCTTGTTTACAGGGGTTTTATACTCCACACAACGAAAACACTTTATTATTATTTTTTTAATCTTTTGTTATGTTCAATTCTAGGTACTAGTAATCCAAGAAGCCAAAATGATAATATACATTGAACTGATTAGAATTATAATTTCTTTTTGATCAACAAATTCCATGATTCCTAGACATATATTACCCAAAATAATTCCCAATTATAGACTCTCTTCTCAATCACTATTCCTCTTTATCATCCTGGTTTATCCTTTCTGAAAGTCCGAATATTGGAAGTACAAATTGAGTGTTTAAGTAGGCAATATTTACACAAGCCTATGTGTTGCTAGAAAGCACAGGAGGGTGTCCTAATTTTCTTGGTAATGTTGTTATGCAAGTACAAAGGCTTGATAGCCAGATTAGAAGGTAGAGGTTTCAAGAATAGAAGAAGCTCAACTCATTTTAGCATGAGGCTTTATGGTGGCACACAGTAAGCTTGTGCAAAATGCTTGATGCTCTCCAAGGAAACGTATAAGTTTCATAGTTAGCTTTAGGTACAACTAAAGTAGCTGACGACAGCTTAGCCCTGTCAAACTATTTAATCACAATGTGTATAATGATCGACAAAATTTTCACATCAATTTCATCTCTTAATTACTTGTGAGGTAGTAATATACTCTTGTATATTCCGGCTGTGCCAGCTTTCTTTAGCTCTCTTGATACTGTAATTATGAGTTTGATAGCAGCTGAAGTAGAAGGTTCTTAATGTCTAATCTCTTACTACAAAGATAAATGCATATGAACTTATTATAAGTTACCTTACAAACGTTTCAGCCCACTGCTGAGCAGTATGCTCTGTAACATGGTCGAAGTTTAGTTTATGCCTTTTTTCTCTCTCTTCATCTGACATATTTAGGGCTTTACCAATTGCAGCAGCTACCTCTGTAATATTCCATGGGTTTACCAAGAGAGCTCCAGCACCCAGAGATTGTGCAGCTCCCGCAAACTGTTCATACAGATGATTTTAAATCGAAGATGACCATGAAGAGTAATGTAAACTTTAATGTTCAAATGTCCAAAATAATTTGTACACATGTAGTTCAATATTTCAATATGTATATAAAATGGAGCCTGAAAAAATTCTTTGCTAGAAACATGTCCTCTTATGAAAAATCCTCACTAGATACAAGAAATAATTATCGTGAACTAAAACTAGCTGTGAAACTTGTTTCTACTCATTGTTTTTCATAGTTGCATGACTTAAGACAAAGATGTTACAAAAATTACAATGTTTTCCGTTTTCATTTTAAAAAACTAAAGTCAACGTCATAGTTTTGCAACTTACAGCATATAGAACAGTCAGGACAAATCAACAGAAAAGGAGGATCAACATAATAGAACAGTCAAAGCTGGTATGTTCTAGAAGAAAGAATCATATTCAACTTTGCTGAAGAGCTCAAAACGACATTAACACAGAAGGAAATATTTTTCAGTAACATAATGTCCCACACTCTTAAACCACAACCAAAAGCCACTATAATAAAGAGAAGAAAAAAATTTCCGTAGTAGCTCTTTGGTTCACAAGCACTATTTTCCATCAAAGATGTCTTTGCTGGAAGGCATGTTCAATTTGTACGAAATGCCATAACCTTCAACACACATCCATCACGTTAAAGCTGAGAGACATGTTCACGGCAAACAATTCCAATCTTCATACACATAGGTTTGAAAACTAGATTTAGGAAGATGTGTACATGGTCAAATAGTCAAATATTAAGGCATGTTATCGTGTACTGGCTTAAGTTCTGTTTAAATTATCAAATAGCGCCAAAAAACTCAGATGTGTACATGCACTTACTTTCCAAGACAAAATGAACTGTAGTACTTTTTGTTCAAGAGTCATCATTTATGCAAATAAAACATAGTAAGATGTCGAATAATAAGTGAATACCTCACTGAGAATGAGTACACCCTTTTTCGCATCTTGACAAGCCACATACTCATAGCTAACCAGATTCATGCCATCTCTCAATGAAGTGACTAGTGCAACATCTGGGAGGAGATTGAAAAAAAAAACATTAAACCAAATTCCATTACCCCAACACAATTAACTATATAAGCATTCATCAACAACAATGCCAAAGCCTTAATCCTAACTATAGTAAAATAAAATATCAAGGTGAGAGATTATCATTAATAAAGAGTATACTTCAATTAGCTGTTATCATCAATAATAATCTACATCACAAAATATCAATTTGAAGGATCCTCACATATATTTGCCTCTTCCATTCAGTCATTTCTATTGTCATATGCTCATGCAAGTCTCAATTTTATGTAGAAAAACATTAAACAAAAATTAATAGAATAATAAGAAATTAAACAAAAATTAATAGTATAATTAGAAATCTATTATTGCAACTTCAATTGCACTGAAAAATACATTGAAGTGGCATTAAAGTGATGGAATAATTTTGAAAATAGGGACATCTAAAAGGTAGTTTTCACTTAATTTGTTGACACGTGTTTGAGTTCACATTTATATATTTCCTTAGTTACCTTCCGATTACAACCAAGTGATTGGCACAAATCAGAAAGAATGAAAAAAAAAAAAGCATCAAGTGGGAAGAGAGAAGAAAGGTGAACGAGAAAATAAGAATACTCAAAAGATAAATGTTGCAAATCATATGGTGTTGCCTAAAATGGGAAGTATAGCAATTTTCTAAAAAGTGGAGCTAGTATGCTTTGATGTGTTAAACAAATATCATTATGAGAGAAGGATTTTAGGTTTTAGTCAAGTGAGGTTTCCTAACCATACTGCAAAATAAAGTTTCGAGCGATAACATTCGAGAAACAAATATTCCGGTGAATATGTCGCAGAAGATAACGTTTGGAACTTAAGCAAAAAACATTCCAAACAAATCTTATTCTTGTGCGCTTGATCATGTCGCTTTGCGGGACAACACTCCGTATTTTTTTCTTCATTTTTTTGGTTTGTTCTCATACGTGACTGATGCATTGCTTTGCTTTGTTTTTTAAAGGTTTAATTATTTCTTCCTAAATGTTACTAATTTCTCCAAGAACTATGCATGCATGAATAGCTCTAAAGAAAGAGAAAGAGCCCAAGAGGATGTTTTTATCAATTTCAACCACAACCATAGAGTTTCAAGAAAACTCGGTTGGTTTTGGATGTAGCACATAGATAGATGTCTGTACCAATGGTTAACAAGACCCCTCAGGTGAACACATGCATACTCAATTGAGCAGAAAATTAAAAACCCAAAAAGTTCAATATTAAAATGTCGATAATAGTGAGAGAAATACCAGTCACTGCATATAGAGCACATAGGGCTTGGAAGTCCAGTGAACGATCCTGCAAAAACATACATAAGCTCTTATGAATAAGATTTCACAAATTTGGATGGAATATGGCTTAAGATGAACTTAATACTTACAATGTGAGCCCGTTACACTAGGTCACATATGTAATACACAAATCAAGTAAAAGAGATTCATAGGTACATCCAGCCATTGTAGGAAAAATAGGTCAAACTAGATGCATAGTGGGATGCTAAGGTAATTATCTCCAAGGAATTTTTTTTTCTGAAACTATAAGACATTATACGACAAGTCCCATGATAAATCTTCAAACAATTGCACAAATGTCATGGATCTTTGTTAACTCCAATAGAAATTAACTACACCAGTCCAAATACGCGACCTATATTATATCTTTAACCCAACCTTTCTTAGTAATTTAAAACATATAAAATATAAGTTGATCAAGTATTACAAAAACTAAATTTTAGCTGTCAAAGTACTAGGAATAAAACTCGAGGTCAGTGGTTTAAATTTTTATTGAAGTTGCACTTTTCACATTTTATAATTAGTTTTTTTAACTTGACCGAGTTCTTGTTTTCCAGAAACACTCGAGTAGTCGAGTAAGAATTCTGCTATGTTCAAATGGAAGAAAATGGGAGGAAAGTAAGGCAAGAGAAACAAAGCAAAGACATTTCCTTTATTTGGATAACAAAAAGGAAGGGAAGGGAATTTGCACTTTGCAAATGTATTCATCATTAACAATAATTATTTGCTAGTATATGGCTATTTTCCCCTTAGTCTTACTTACTGGCTCATTAACCCTAGAATAGGTCTCATCGGGGTAGCGTGTTGGCAATGGCAAGTTTCTACGCACATATCGTGTAGCACAAACACAAGCTACTAGCTAATGTGGACTGGTAAGATAATTCTTTTAAAAATGCAGCATAATAGGAACTTGATCCTCTTTCATTGCTTTGAGTGATGACTTTATGAGGTTGTTCTCTTTTTTTTAAAGCTTGATTGAGTGTCCATTCCTAATGGAGCTAATAATTTTGAATTGATTAACGTCAAAGTCGCTAGGTATTAAGGTAATGGTGTGTTTTGTTTAGAAATTAATCGTCTTTCATTGCTTTAAGGTGATGACGCTACAAGTAAAGTGGTAGTACCCAAGAAAAAAAATATATTGACAACAAATGATAAAATCGTAGTGGTAAGAGGATAAATAAGCCAACTAAAACAGATAAACACGGCTCAAAAAAGTGATAATCGCTCATATATTCTCTTGATGTCTAACAAGGGAACTTGGGTTTATATAACAATGATTCAAAGAGTGAGAATGAAGTGGTGGAAATGGAATGCAATAAAATGAAGTGATGGAATCAATGAATATAGAGTGGTGGAGTAAATGAGAAAATAATAGATAATTTACACTTATCCCCTATTACTTCTATGATGCGTGAAAATACTGCTTACAACAACAGATATATCCCAATTCACTATGTGTTCAAGAAAGTGAGTGAAATGGTGGAATAAATGAGGTAACTTAGTTTGATGAAGACTTCAAAATGTAAAATAATTTTTGCCAAAAAAATTGTTGCCAAGAAAAATATACCTTACCTTGCACGAAGAGGGAAAACAAATCCCCGAACATATAGTAGCAATTTTTCACTAAAAGAAAACTACTACTAAGTAGTGGTTTGCTCAATACAAAACTATTTTAAAAAATGGCTTTTAATTGAACAACATATAAAAATCTAATGTAAATAAATATTTCCGGCTTGGTTCAGTGTGTGTCTAATTATGAACGACTAGTGTATTCAGCCTTCCACAAAAGTAGTTAACCCCTTGGGCAACAACCTAGTATATAGAATATGTAATATTTAATAGAGTAAATGTGTTCAATCTTTTTATCAATGTGGGATACATCAACCAAAAACATATTTGGCTAATCTTCAGTAATTGAGATAAGATTTTATGAAGGACAAGGAAGAGTCTCAAAATGTTTCCTTGTTATTTGCATTGCATTTTCCAAAGTTCTATTGGTCGACAAATGGATCCATCAGAGTTCTCAAACCTGAGATCTCCTCCAACACAAGTGGTGCTAAAACAATATAACTTCTGATCTTCTATCACGAAAAATAACATTTATTATTGTACAACCTAAAGCTGTACAAGTGATTTCCACATCATTACAAACAAACGATGAGAGAAATCAATTCACACATAAACAAAAGACGCTATTTTTTTGAAATAAAAAAATTAATTAACTTGAGAAATTACAAACAAAAAGACTTTGTAGAAAGGCACAAGGAGGTATATAAACTTTCAGAGCTCTAGTTAGAACAGCATCTCAACTCACAAAGAAGTTAAACATAGTCATGGTTATTGGGATATAATAAGCAAAATACTGAATTGTGAACAAAAGAGATACCAAATGATGGATAGGAACACGAGTTAAAGTTCCAAATCTCCCATTAATGCGTCCAACTATTTCATGAACTTGACTGGTAAGTTTTTGATCTGCAAAAAGTGAAGATAACATCACTTGCCAAGATTGGAGAGGGCTCAACATAGAACAAACATTGAGAAATGCAAGGACCATAAACAGTCAAACAACAGTCTATATTATTGAAATGTGATGTACATCCAACAAATTGTGCTTATAACAAATGGCACATCAAACCGCTTTGTCTGAAATAAAAATATAGCAAAAAGAGCTCATTAATTCCAACATTTGCTTTCCTTGGTAGTAAGATTCCAAATACATCATACAGACTTTGACTAATAGAATTTTCTTGATAAACTGATATTTAACTAGTCATTATGTTAAACATTACAAATTAGTAAGGGCTCCATAGAACAAGAATATGGACCAGTGGGCTCTAGTGTACCTTTGCCAATATAAGTAACTATAGTTGCAAAAAGCATGTCAATGGTTATTATAGGAAACTGGTTCATAAGTAAACAAAATCCTAATGAAAACTTTGTAGGATGTTGGGTTTAGTCCGTTGTAGCCATCTAAACATTGACCATCAAAGACTAATGTTCTTACGAAGAGATAATCAAAGCAAATAAATCTCATTACAGCTTCTTTGTATAAACTAAACCTAATGTTAGAGATTGAAACCAATAGAACTTCTAAAGAATTGTAAAACATGAAAAGCTAACTCATACATTAACAACAACAATGTTAAAGCCTTAATCCCAACATATGGGGTCGCCTACACAAACCTAAATAAATCGACATTAGAGATTATCGATAACAAATATTATACTTATTCGACCAACTCTAGTAACTCTACTACTAATCAACAACAAATGAATTCTAATGATCATCCACTTACATTTTCTTACTGCCATATATCATATATTCCAACAAATTCATACTCCATATCATTCTTTACTACTATCATCGAAGTAATTTATAGAATAAATATTGTTTGAAGCTCCTAAAAATCAGTACTTCTCTTTTCTAACTAGTGCATTTATTGTCTTCTATGCACATAAAAAACCAATATAAGCAATTTTTTCTCATTTTGTCATCCAACTTAAAGACCTCTTCTTATGTCTTCATCTCAAATTCTATCCTTAAAGAGTATGTCCACAAATTAATTTCAACATATGCATCTCACTTATACAATAATCTTCGTGCCAAAATGTTTCATGTACTTGCTCTCGCTTTGACTTATTTAAACCATTTTGTTTATAAGAATTGCCTCCATAGCTTGGCATGGTCCTCATCTCACATAATAAAAATGTACCATAAAGCTTATTCCCAAAACATTCTTATTATATCATCTAGGAATCTATACCTATAACTAAAACAAAAGACGCCGACATCATCATACTTCCAAACTTATGAAGTGTCAACTTGTGGGGTAAAGTTTTCCCTCCAATATAGGATGATGATGTCACCCTATCATATAATTGAATTGGATTTCCAATGGTGTTCATTAATATTGATTATCCTAATAAATACTATCATAATTAATACATTGTATGGCTAATTTTCTCAACAATGCCTAAATGCATTTGAAATTGGTTTATTTGGACAAAATATGTAAATGCACTATTGGATTTGGTCAATGCAATCAACCTTACAAAGCATTTTTACTTTTATATTTGTATAATTATTCAAATTATTTTTTATACATAAATGTTATCATCATTCAAAATGGTTCGGTTTATTTGATATTGTAATGTATGTTTAAACGATTTATTTAATATTAGAATTTATTTTTAACATAGTTTGTTATGATTAATTAGTAAAAATTAATATCAAAACAAGATTTATTAACATCATACATAACATATAAAATAGTATTTTTAAAATCAAAAATAAATTAAATATTAGTCATTATATGCAATTATTAATTCATTGAAAATCAATAACTTAATAATCTACAATTATTTTAAATAATCAAAAATAATAAAATGAAAAAACCGTGCATCGCACAGGGATTATCTAGTACTGATTTAAAGTAGTGTCTTGATGTAGACCAATTGTGATCATAGTTTGTTATGATTAATTAGTAAAAATTAATATCAAAATAAGATTTATTAACATCATACATAACATATAAAATAGTATTTTTAAAATCAAAAATAAATTAAATATTAGTCATTATATGCAATTATTAATTCATTGAAAATCAATAACTTAATAATCTACAATTTTTTTAAATAATCAAAAATAATAAAATGAAAAAACCGTGCATCGCACAGGGATTATCTAGTACTGATTTAAAGTAGTGTCTTGATGTAGACCAATTGTGATCATAGTTTGTTATGATTAATTAGTAAAAATTAATATCAAAATAAGATTTATTAGCATCATACATAACATATAAAATAGTATTTTTAAAATCAAAAATAAATTAAATATTAGTCATTATATGCAATTATCAATTCATTGGAAATCAATAACTTAATAATCTACAATTTTTTTAAATAATCAAAAATAATAAAATGAAAAAATCGTGCATCGCACAGGGATTATCTAGTACTGATTTAAAGTAGTGTCTTGATGTAGACCAATTGTGATCGAAAAATCTTAAGTTGCTCCAATAGTACAACAATAGAGTAATGGTCGCGGTGGCGGTAACGGGCATGATGATGCGTTAATGGGGTTATGCAGTTATAGTACCACTAAATATTGGCCTAAACCATGATATAACACTACATGCAGCCTAAAATACCTCTTTGTACAACTTTTGTGATAGTATCCTAGAAAGTGTATAGATACACATATGGACATGTGAGTGTGTACTTGTATGTATGATACAAATATAATTGGGAGTGCGTTTATCAGTTTTCTTTTTTCTTTATTGTTGGAGGAAAGTAGGAAGAAAGGAGGTGGGATAAGAGCTTACATTCAGGAACATCTGTTCTAGTTGGAACAGCAATTTGGAGCAAGACGACTTTATGATGCCAGGAGGGGTTTTCCTCCAAAAACTTTTCGAAAGCGAGTATCTTTTGTGGAATACCTTTTATCATATCCAGCCGATCAACACCTAACATTACCTGCCACCATAGAGCAAAAATGACATACGCTTATAACATAATAATTGATAATCAAAACAATTCAAAGACGAGCGGAAGGCGATAGTTAACAAGTGCTACCAGCCAAAATAAGCGTATTTTATTTATTGCGACTAATATATAAGAAAAATATAGTCAATTACGATCTTGTTTGAATTGTTTAATTGTATATTTTCATAATATTTATTTTTTTATAATTTTTAGTTATTCATAATTCAATAAATAAAATTACCAAAATAATGCATTGAATTGTGTTAAAAAAGTTAAAAGTAACGAGTATAATGGAATGGATGAAGTATATCACTAATATAGACACAAGTCATGAATAAGTTGATTAGCCATTTCTGGCACTAGAAGACATATGCAATAATCACTTGGCGGTGACAGTCTTTAATTAGTTTCTAACTGTTCCATCCTAATAATGGATACATGGTATATATTCCACTTAGTGAAATTTATTCTCATAGTCATTCATGTATGAGATGCATTGAAATAAAGGTATTAGCAAGAGTGTTGAAACATGTCTTCCTCTCTTGCTTACTAATGGAAAAGATTTGAACTAGAATCCCCATTTTTCACATGGTTGGTCTTTAGAACGAAAGGGTCCAAGAACCCTAATGGACGTTTCCCTATCTTAAGAATTAGGGTCTGATTATTTTAAAACCAGGGGTCAGGGTCCAAAATCAGGTCCAACAGAAAACTTTAGGGTTTGGGTTTGAGTCTGCATTTGAGTCCAATAGAAAACTTTAGATTAAGGTTCGGGTTCGGACACAACCCTAAAATTAGGTTTCGGGTAAGGGTGGGGTTTGTACCTGACCCAAACTCTTAAAAGTCTATGCCTACAACTATCTAACAGAAAATGTAAACAAAGGGGAAAAATATATTTGTGCATCGACAATCAATACTCATGCAAAATGATCAAATGGGAACCCATTTCATTCAAACACTTATTTGAAATCATCTAAACTTCTGTATATTTTAAGTTATGCGCCATTGTACATACTTTTTATTATGTGATGAATCATAACTTATCACTGTATCTTTGTACCATATTTAGTCTTCCTTATAGGGGTTGTTAGTCGAAAAAATTAAAATAAAAAGATCCCTACATCTTACGTTGATTAACAAGGGAAAACTTATTTCAGTCAAACTCTAATAGTTGAAGAAATTAAGAATTTGTCTTAAAGTGTATTAGTATCTAAAAGACCTATTCTATTATCTGCTATAATTTAAATATATGTGCTAGAAAACTTGAAATACTATAATAAATTTGATTTTTCTCAAGTTAATTATTCACATTGCGATGTCCATGACACGAGTTGGAACACCGCAAAGTCATACATGAACGACACCGTGACCGTTATCACAATAGCAATAATATGCGTGATTTTTTTCTATGTTATCAAATATCATTGAGGTGAAATCAAGTTAATAAATATTAGGTTATGAGACATCTATAAAGATGTCAGTGAATACTGTTATTAATTGATCATATTAATTAATAATAATTCTATACAACTCGAAATAGGACTCTTAACAAAAACAAAGAATCCCAACCACACATAGTTAACTAGAAAATCAGAATCAATTTGCAGATTTAAACTAATGCTTTCTGCTCTTTTGCAATAGAAACTCTCTCGGAATAATAGGATATGAGGAACAAGAGACAGCTCCAATAAAGCAAGTCTAAACACAAACAGCATCAAATAAGGGAAAAGAAGCCCATAATATCAGTAGCAACGACGATACAAGTGTATAAAAAGATGTAAGGCATACAAAGGAGATCAATCTTAGAAGCAAGGTATGGCATAACCGCATTAGGTGCAAACACGGAGAACAAGAAAAGTGGCTGCAACTATGAGGAAAAAACCACTAGTGGAGCCGAATTGAAATCACCTTGCATGCATAAAAATGCGTCACGGCTGTTACTCCTTGAGCCTCACACACATTTTTTAAGTGATTTAGAAATTATGTTAAAGAAACAATAAGTGACCTAGTTGCTACATCGTCACAAACATCACAAAGTCAAAGATCAATATAGGACGCAAAAGTCTAAAAATAGAAGGGAATAAATCATTCATGTCTGAGAAACCCTGCAGTAACTCACCTTCCTGCCAGCAAATCGTTCAGTCAATTCTCTAATATGCTCTTGAACTAGAGGAGCTTCAATTGCTCGAATAAAACGATCAGAATCGATTCCGATAGGAAACTAGAATTTAGAAAATAATGCATAAAAATTAGTATTAAGAACAAGGAAACTAATAAAACTTTAAAAGAATGAAACAGAGTAATACTAAAACCTAAGTATGATGGCATCTATTTCTGAATCAAAGACTTCATCGGAAAATAAAAAATTAAATATATGGTTGAACATACAGCAGCTACTCGCGTCAATCGGCCTTGTTCGTCCTCTACACCTTCAGGTGTGCCTTCAAGCCCAAGAATACGAGTGCAAGCACTAACAAAGTGCCTTGCATAATCATAGGTATGAAAACTACAAGGAATAACATCAATATAGTTGGATTAGAAAGATGTATATGGTAATGCCGCTCAAAATATAAACTCTTAAAAGAAAATAATTGAAGCACTTCACTCCACACACTCTATAAATCAATTATTCAAAACATAATAAGGTACAAGGATGTGGCTACGATCAACACTTTTTTCTTTATCTATACTATATACTAAATGCATTCTTCAGTATGACACGTGTCGCTTTCATATTCATTGTTTTCCCTCCAAAAATTTTCATTTAGCTAAATTAGGTAAGTAGAATAATTAAACTTAAATGCTCTATTATTTAAATCAATTAACATTTCAAATGACAATAAAAAATTGAACAATATGAAATCAATATACGTATGGTCAAAATATCATTCTATAAAAATGGCAATAAAAAATTGGACAACAACTCAAAATTTATGTTATTGATCATTCTACAAGTTCATTTAAAATAATTCAAGCCCAAAATTTAATTTTAGAGTTTTAAAATTTGAAAGAATTAATGTAATGCAAAGACTAATTTTTCTCACACATCAAATATTTTTTTCTCTATATTTATTATGTTTAGTTGTTTACCAAATACAAGAATAATTTAAAATAATTTTATTTATATTAAAGAGATCATTTAAATATTTTTTGATTATCCGTGCTTGGCACGGGATTCAAGCTAGTATTAGATATAACATGTTAGTAAAACTCTAAAATATCATATAAGGATAAAGAATTTAAAATAATTAATATATAAAAACTCTTGTTCAGAACTTAAAGTTGTAAAATAAAGTAATGGATGTGGAAACCTCGAAGTAAAGGTAGTGGCACACAAAAGTTGAAATGGTGAAAGGATAAAAAATGAGCAACATAAATGGTTCCTTTTTTCTCTAACCTTTCGCTGATGAAAAGATGAATAATACCTAAATCTCATAAAGGGGAAATGACATCGATTTATCGGTTTGTGACTGATGGCGATTTGGGTCGCGTTTCTTAAATGATCTAGGTCAACCATTCGATGTCGGAGATCAATGATCGTTCCGCAATCCAAAATAGAAAGCAATATAATGCCCAGTAAGTGTGGCAACTTACTGAATGTTTTGTGCTATGAAGAACATCCTAATTCAACACTCAACAAACGCAATGCCTACATCCCAACAAAACAAGGTCGACCACATGTAACAAAACAATTAAATGTGAGATTTTCACTAACATACTAATAGGAGTAAATTGTTGGCCATGAGAAACAGGATAACTTCTACACACTCAAAAGTAATGAAATTAATGAAAATTGGCCTCTTATCTCTGGGATCATAGGCATTAAGTTTTCTCTTCGTTTAGCAATGGGTATCAAGTACATACACAATCAACAAAATAATGACCCAAGTTTTGATTAAAGTCCACCATATTTCATATTTTCATTCATGCGTCGTTATGAAGTTAATAATTTTTTTTAGTGATTGTAATACATCTCATAATGGTATTCATGAATACATATTTTTTCACCAAGGATACATTTCATAAGGATCAGAATACAACTTAAGCTATTTTGTTGCTATGTAATGAGCAAGAGAAGTTATGACATCAAGCAAAGAGAGGTTGTAAGGTCATCACTAAAATCCTTAGGCTTGCAACAAAACATGACTACTAAAATGTTAGTTGAGCAAAGCTTTTGGACTCTACCATTTAGAGTCAAAGTGTGTTGAATGAAGAGTTTATGTCCCAAGATAAATTTTACATAAAGTAAGAAATTGGATTTTCTCAATGACTTCGAAGATATGACATGTGAGGTACATGCTCATTTCAATAATTAATGAAGCAAGTTTACAAGAAGCATTACCATTGTGGTGCAATTTTGGGGTTGGTAATGACATTAGGAAGAATGAAAGAAAAACAAGGCAAAACAATGGAAGAAAGAGATCAGCAAGTTGATGTGGTCGAACAGCAGCCTCGCTGCTGATTTTGTAGGCTTTCTGATCTGCTGTCCAAGCTTTGCTGCCCCAATTTTGCCTATATAAGCACCTCACTGTGTCTTTATTAATTAAAACCAAAGACCAAAGTTTATTTTGAGATCCAACATGTTAAGTTTGTATTACCTTTGCTTCCCTACTCTTACTTCCAAATACATTAGTTTACTTACCTCCATTGTAATTCCTTCAACTTTTTGAGCTTTAGCTCTTATCCACATAGTTAAACTCTAGCCAAAGTGTGGGGGTCGCCCTTTTGGTAACCTCATAAATGTTTGTGTGGCTTTATTTTACTTTATTCATTTCTTAGTTCATCTATTTACTTGCAAATTGTCATACTTAATTGATTGCAATAAAAATTCTAAAACACCTACTTCCTCAAGGATTCCTACTTGTAAATTTGCACCTCCTCTTAGGCGTCCACCACCATTTCATCAAACAAAGAGGACACAGTAGAAGCCTACTTTTTTTGTCAATATTAGATAGAAGGGCATGCAGGTTGATAAACATATTTGAAAGTGTTCCCTAAGATTTAATTACCATAATAGCACTCATGAACAAATTCTGAATAGATGGAAACACATTGAATTACAAATTGTGTCAATGCCCGAGCGGTGAGATCACTCATCTTCCTAATGCTCTCTTAGGAAGGAAAAAAATAGAATCAAGGACGAAAGTCCCACAATCCAAGGAAGGCCCCACTGTGAAATATTTGAAGCTATCAGATGATTATCAAGTTCATTCTTGTTATGTAATGTCAACCAAACAACAATTAATTGTGCCTGAGGAAAAATAAATTAAAACCTACGCAGTAAAAGATGATAGAAAAAATGAAGAATAACTTACCCAACCAAATCAGCAGCAAGAACTGCACGGAGAAGTTCAGAACGAGATGGCAAGGTTCTATGGATTTCAGAAGAGGGAAAGGGGGTGTGAAGAAACCAGCCAACTTTCATCTTGCTGTTATGCTTTTTAAGACACTCGGGAAGGAACATGAGATGATAGTCATGACACCACACGACATCACCCTCTTCATAGTGCATATTTACAACATCAGCAAACATCTGATTCGCCTTCTTGTAAGCAGAAAACTGAGATTGAAAACTTCTAGTAGTAGCAAGTCTATCCTCTTGAGGTAGACCAAGATAATGAAAAAGAGGCCATAATATGTTGTTGCAGTAACCATTATAATACTGATGCACTATCTCCTCATCAAGGAAAACAGGTATGCACCTCTGCAATCACATGACTACAACATTAACACTCATTATAATAGTGATGATGCACTATTTCCTCATCAAAATGATTCAATGTAACAAACCTTCTCTGCAAGAGCCTTTGTGAGAGCTTTTTGTCCAACTTCATCAGGAACATTAACACCAGCCCATCCAATCCACCTTGCTTCAAATTCCTTTACACCTTTTGGGGAAAAACAAACGGCAACTCATCACTTTAACATTTTACATTTAATGACTTACATGTAATGACTCAACAACATGCGCCATAGTATAAAACAAGGCCGCATCAAATCGCAGTTTTCAAAATAAATAAATGAACCGATATTTTCCATTCAGTAAAGGTATTAAAAAAATCGCATTTTTTAGCCATATCAAGGGATATCTTATGGTTTCGACCAATATTTAAGCGTTACGATAGCTCTTCCACTCACGTTAATGAGTCACCGAAACATTTTTACACTATGACATGTACTCAAAGAATCAAATAGAGCTGCATGTTCAATCGTACAAGGTCCCAAGACTTTAGCATAATTCAATAACTTGCTTTTTGCCCAAAATT
Organism: Amaranthus palmeri; assembly: GCA_019776075.1. Taxonomy (NCBI): domain Eukaryota; kingdom Viridiplantae; phylum Streptophyta; class Magnoliopsida; order Caryophyllales; family Amaranthaceae; genus Amaranthus; species Amaranthus palmeri. The sequence continues at coordinate 60,015 of JAAKBH010000765.1, forward strand.
TCACAAAATTTAAAATATACATGGCTAAAAATTATTATGTACTTTTCCATCAGCAAGTTTCATGCACATAAGCTAAGAACCTAAAATGATAAATAAAATACAAGTATTGGGTTTACCTAAAAGAGCACTGACAAGACCTCCAGCACTAATTTCCAAAGACCAGGAATCTTCACCTTTCCTAACAGCAGAAACTGGTAAACGATTAGCAACTACCAGCAGTCTCTGTGTAGGCAATACTTCAGCAGCCGCAGCACCTTCCAGGTAACTATCTACCCTGGAAAACTCATCCTCATCACCCTCCAGGCTTCTGTTATTTTCTGCTTCATTATTATTACTTGAAGCCCTGCTTGCTCTTCTTTGTCTATCTTGTAGAAGCCTTGACACTCTACTTGTTAAGATATTTGAATTTTCATTATACTTGTTTCCAGGCATATGTCAATCTCACTGTAATCCATAAACAACACAAACATATCAACCCATGACCATATTTGATTAAAAAAAGCTTTTTCTAGAATATTCTAATTCATTATTACACCATCAAATAGTACTAGAAGAAGTTTATTTAATAATCAATTATTCCGAAGAATTAATGACAACAACACATGCAAAATCCTTGAAACCCATTACAAATTCTTGAATCCCCACTATCGCCAGCACAAAATAATTAAATTCCCGCAATGAATTCCTCCCGAAAACTAAAACAGACAGAAAATGATAACAATTATATCGGTTTCATGGAAATATGATCAAATAATCAATAATAAAACAAATAACAGTAGATTAATCATTAAAAAAATATCGGAAGAATCATCGGTTTTCACCCTATCAGAGACAACAAATTCCCATCACAGGAAATACTAACTATAACCCCTGTAAACAAAAAATTGATCGAGAATTCAACTGAAATTACCAAACTCAAAACCAATGCAAAAAATAATTTTAAAAAATATATAAAATCAACAATGCCACAAACAGAAGCAAGCATAGAAAAAAATTGATCCTACCCAATAAGTCAAACCTCAAAATCTATTAGAAATTGGATGAAAACTGATAAGAAAAAAGAGTTTAATCAGAAAAAATGACCAAGTAAAGAAGCGAATAAAGAAGAGAGAGAAAAAAAATGGGAGATGAGAATCTGGGTGGCAGAAAGAAAGGGTGAGGAAAAGAAAGCAAAAGAAGAGAGCATATGAATGCAAAGCAAATGGGATCCTCGTGTAAGCTTTATACGGTTCCAATGGACCGAAGCCATGCAGGGTTTCCACCATTGTTTTTATATTTTTTTTCTTTAATGCTTTTTGTTCGACCCAACATTTTTTTTTTCCTTTTGGGAGTGATAGGCAACGAGCCGGGGTGTTGGGGTTTTCAAATTTTCGATATTAAATTCAAACAATTAATGGTATTAATTCTAACATTAAAATAATCGGTTTCTACTTAAAGTAATTATTAAATGGATTAATTAATATAAAAAATTTAATTTTAACTTGAAAGAGATCAATTCTGACATTAAAGTTATTAATTTCTACTTAGAAATTTATATCATTATATACATCAATTGTAATAGTTTTTAAAAGAAATTAATTTTGAATTTAAAGTTATCAATTATAATCTTAAGTTGATCAATTATTAATCATGTATTGTGAAAAATTATAATTAGGTCGATTGAAATATTGGTCTCTTGGCAAAGATAGTCTCTAGCAAGACTTGATGTTAAATTATTAATAATAATAATAATAATAATAATAAATTAAGTAATTAATAAATAAATCAATAGAAAGTACGTTTTCCACAAGAAGAATTTGGAAAATTTTAGTCCATAGGACATTCTATTTTTGGTCAAAAACAACTTTAAAATCTTTTTGCATTTGCTTCTTTATCTTACTTTTTTTAGCAACGATAATTTGCCACTAGAAGTTATACAAAGTCATCGCCACCGAGTTAGGATCCTTTATCTTGTCTTGTTTTATAATAATTGACTTTGATTATATGATCTCTAAATACTCCTCTATTTTGCTAAATTTTTCCTTTATTTATAAAAAGCAAATGGTAAGGCATTAAAGTCTTATTTTTTTATTTCACTGATTATTGAATTTTATTAAATTTCTAACCTTTTACTAAATTTAACAATTAAAAAATAACTTTTTCTGATAAAAGTAGTCCAAAATTAGACATAAGGCAATGGCTCATAATATATTATATATGGACTCTCCGACTAACCTATTCAATCAGTAATTTAGTCCAAAGTTTAATACTCCCTCCGTTCTTATATGTGTGTCCTATTTGAAAATTTCACACATATTAAGATAGTGAGAATCTTTGTTGATTGTGGGTATTATTTTATTTTAATAGTGGTGTGAATTAATGATTGTATTGGTATTATGAGAGAGAAAATATAAATTAATTATTATAAATGGGATATTAGAAGAGAGAGGGGGTTAAAAGAGGGTATCAAAACTTTTCATTTTAGAAAATGGGACAAACATATGAAACTAGCCGTTATAGTAATGTGGACAATCAAAAAAGAACGGAAGGAGTATATATTAATTATTTTTGTCAAACTAAGTTCCATTTGATTTTCTCCTCATATATAAATATAAAATATTATATTTCTTAAATTTAATTTAAATATTAAGCAACAAATAAATATTAAAAATCAAATGCAAATACATAATATAAACTAATAATAATGCATTATTCTACAAATTAACAATAAATAAATTATTCGAATTATTAAAAATTACATACTCCCTCCGTTCCTATTTGATCTTCCTATTTGGGTTTTTCACAAAGATTAAGAAAAATGGAATCTTTGGTAGTAGTGGGTATTATTTTAATTATATAATAGTGGAAAGTAATGATTTTATTGGAATTATAAGAGAAAAAATAATTAAATAGTAGTGTAAAGTAATGATTGTATTGGAAGTATGAGAGAGAAAATAATTAAATAGTAGTGTAAAGTATGGAAAGTGGGATTTTAAGGGGTAAAAGTGAGTTGAAAACTTTCTAAAAAATAGAAAGTATTCTAAAGTGGAAGAACTTTTGAAACTGCCCGTTATAGTAAGGTGGAAGAACATAAAGGAACGGAGGGAGTAAAACATATTCATCAACTAAAGTATAAGATAGCAGAGGCTAGGGTGGTTGATTGTGTTGGAACACAGATCGCAAAAAGTCGAGCATATTGGTCACCTCTTCACGTGTTTGGCATTGCTCCTCCAAAGAGCATCATGTTGCTTTCAAGCAATGACTCGACGATTGATAGGATCATCTAGTTGCTGCATTACGATCATTTTGTTGGAACATGTAGCTACTCTAGAGCTGCTATTTCACATACTTCTTCCGTTCCATAATACTTGCTACATATTCCATTTTGGGAAATTTCTTATTACTTGCTACATTTCCTTATTTGGTAACAAACCAATCATTTAAAGTTATACCTACTCCTACTTTTATCCTACTCTATATCTAATTACTCCTATTTTTCTTTTTCATTTTTCAACAAATAATATTAAAAAATTCCAAAAAGCAACTTTTCACCTATTACTCATCATTGCACAGTTACTCCTTAATATTTGTACCCATGCAACGGTAGCAACTAAATAAGAACGGAGGAAGTATATTTTTATAGAGAAGGAGCATTATGGTATTGGGATAAGCCACCGCTATGCTAGTATAATAGTGATATGTTGCTGACGTAACACCAAAACTTGCCTTAGAGGTCTCTTTTTTTGGCGTTTGGGATTCCACATTTCCAGCAGCTTAAAGATTGATAGTGTTAGAATCATCCTGGCACGTCAATGGATTTCTCAACGAGGCATGGATACTCCACTTGTAAAGAGATTTGTATAAAAATTAATACTCCCTCCGAATCGTTTTAGATGTCCCATTTGGGTTTTCACGATTATTAAGGGTAGTGTGGGGTCCATTAAAAAGGTGATAGTTGGGTATTTTAATTGATTAAATTGATTGTAAAGGAGGTAAATGGGTATTGGGAATTGGAAAAGTGGAAAAAAGATAGACAAAAAAGAAAATGAGACAATTGATATGATTTTGCCAAATAAGGAAATGGGACATCTAAAATGATTCGGAGCAGGGAGTACAAAAGAAGTGTTAGTTGTTTGAACTTGATGCAAATATATACGTCGAGTCTATTTACTATATATAAGATGTTGAACATTTAGTGTCTAATAATCCTAAGTTTATAATCACTAAGTACTACAAAAGTAGTGGGACAATATTTATTAAAATAAAAGGTCTCAAAAGAGATTCAAAGGATAGGACAAAAGGAAAGTTGGATAACCGAGTCAGCAAGAAAAGTCGACTCAGCTTTCCTTGTGTGAAGTCTAAAGCCGACTCGACTTTATGTTCTTGAAAATCTTTTTGTCCAGCAGGAAAAGCCGAGTCAGGTTTAATGAAGATGGAGCAAAAGCCGACTCAGCTTTTTGTTCTGATATGACCATTAAGTCATTATGTTTCCTTTGAGTTGATTGCATTGAATTCTCTTACTTATTCCACTTTATTTCTGATGTTACAAAAGAATAATGGTGGAGAATAATGCTCATGAATGTAATGGTTTAATGATATTGATTGGAGGCCATCAATATTGGTCATTGTGTCACGACTTTAATTATACTTGATGTAGTATAAATAGAGGCTTGGTGATGAGTGAACAAGATATCTAATTTCTGAATTCTCATTCTTACTCTTCTCATGCACTTGTGTTCTTATCAAGAGAGTAATTAACTTTTGTTAAGAACTTTCAAATCTTATAATTTTTTAAACACTTGTTGTTAAGTGATATACTCTAAGTACTAAGGGTGTGTTGTGTTGTTTGTATCTTGGTGTAAATTTACAAGTTCAAACCCAAGTACCTTTGTAGGGGAAATATCACAAAAGAAAAGTGATCACACGCCTATAACAAGTATCAAGTTTTTGGGTAACAGTTGTCGTTACAAAACAATCTTCAAATTGTTCTTAGTGCTATTTGTAAGTTTCCTTTTGTCATCAACAAAGAGATAAATACAAATTTCCAATTGTAATTTGTATTTCGCATTATTATTTCTTAATATATGAGCTGTTGAATTTATTATATCTAACAAGTTGCCATCATATACCATATACTTCAACCCTCTGACACACTTTGGGTTTTTAAAGCTACCTATGGATCCTTTTCTAAGGTTTTTGTTTTTTGAAACTTAACAAAATATATATTAAAATCAAATACATTGTAACCAAGACGACCTAAACCGTCGGCATAGAAAACCTAGTAAGGTAAAAACCATAGGAGAGAAAGCCTGAAATTACAGGCCAACGAATGGGAAACGTATAAGAGTGGACTATGCAATACAACCGTAATTTTAATGAATACATTTGTACCAACTTTTTTTCTAGAAAAGAAGATTATTAACACCTTTATAACCATCGGATTATAAACATTGTATGCTTACCAAAACACATATCTTATAAAACTATTACAATCGACATGTTTCTTGCTCCTTTTATCTCTATGCATTGTCTTGTTTGGTAGTAGTTTGATTTTTTGGACCACTTTCATCCTTAGTCTTTTTGCACCTGCTTTCATTTGCTATCTTTAATTGTTTTTCTTTCGTGTAGCTTGCTATTGTTTTAATGGGGCAATTGATCTTTTTGAAGACTTGATTATTAGTTGTTGTCTGATATTCAAGTTCTATGTATTTCATGATTCCTCCTTTTTCGTGTGCAAAACACACACCAAATCCTGGTTTTTTTAACTGCATCTATCATCGCCTTAACATATATTCCTGTGGTAGTTTACACAAAAAGACAAAAACAGACAAAATATATACACCTCACACACCTATGACCACAATACAAAACAAATGCTCCCTCTGTTCCTTTTTGTTTGTCCACTTTACCTTTTGTACACATTTTTTAGCAAATTTATTTTAAGTCTTAATATTTTTAAGTACGCATCATAAAAAATTATATATATTAAATAACTTTGCATCAAGACAAATTTGATAAGATCTCGCATGAATATATTTTATCTTCAATATATACTTCAAAAATCTAATCATGAGGTCTCTTGAGAGATCGCCTATACCATATACGTCCCTCAAGACAGCCCACCCCATAATCCCAACTTTCTATATTCGAAAACTGAAATTTAAAAAAGAATAAAAATAAAAACAAATCAGTAATTGCTGTCAGCAAGCGTGTGTTTTGATGTGCCTTGGAATATGAAAAGATTTCATCATAACTGCCTATTACCATGAACATGAATGCAGTCTTGAACATGAAGAGTCTCAATTTTCTTCTTCCATACTCATCACTGATGTACAACCTTGTCCTGGTTTTCGAAGCTTTTGTAAAAATGGAGGAATTAATGTCGAAATTAGATTACTTATTCGACAGAGAAGATGACACTCATATATGCTTCAAGGTATGTAAAAAAGAAAATCTTATTAACTTTAAGCTTCATCAATGTCGCACATTTATTATTTATTTTTTCTATTCTTTATTTAAGCTTCATCAATGGCAGACATCGTTGAATATAACGATGAAGGGGACAATCCTCCCAAAAGAAACGGTGTTGAAGATGGACATGTATGTTAGAATGTTAATGGTTATTAATGTCTTATGTTGGGGATGTAACCAATTGATATCAATACATCTGAGGTTTACATTTGTTCATATTTTCAGTTCGGAAAAGATACACTACAACAAATTTAGTTTTTTGTGACATTAGATTTAGTGGCATTAAAAAAATGTCACTAATTCATATTTTTAGTGTAATAATTATTGATTTTTATTTTAAGTTCCACCCCAAAGTGATTTAGTGACACTTAATTAGATCTTTAGTGGCAAATGTAATTGTCACTATAGTCTATAATGGCATTTGTGAGAAATGTCACTAGATCCTATGTCGCTAAAACCTTTAGTATAACTTTTTAATATGCTACTAAAATCTCTAATAAATGTCACTAAATCCTCTATATACACTATAAGAAATTTGTAATAGCGACATTTAAATTAAATGTCGCTAAATATATCCCACTAAAAGCAAATTATGTTGTAGTGATAAAGATGCATATGAAGGACAAAGTAACGCTATTTTCCTGTACGTAGGTAATATATCTACAATGTTTGTGTTTAATGTATAGAGTAATATATTTGTAGTTATAATATCACCTTATTGGTATTATAAACTGAAAATATTGAGGTTATAATATTCTGTTTACGTTGTTACAACTAACTGAATTTTTTTATGCTGTTATCGGTAACTATATTTTGGGTTATGATGGCATGTCATTGGTATTATATACTCAAACATTTGAGTTTATAATATCATGTGTCTGCTATTATAATACACTTTATTTTCTATCGTAGTATAATGTATATGGGGTTGTTATAATATAATTTATACGAAGTTTAACGTATCAATTTTTGGGCTATAGTATAATGTGTATATTGAAACAAATTTGTAAATGATTTGAAGTATATTTTGGATTGTAAGTAAATATATTTGGGTTATAATGGTATGTCATTGGTGTTATATAATAAATGATTTGAGTTTATAGTATCATGCGTCTGCTGTTATAATAAACTTTATTTTTTTATAGTATAATATATATGGGCTTATAATATGATTTATTCTGAAGTTTAACTTCTCAATTTTGGGGTTTTTATCTAATGTGTATATTGAAACAAATTTGTAAATAATTTGAAATATATTTGGGGTTATATTGAAGTTTAATTTGTAAGAAGGGTATTATATAAATGATGACTTGCTATTTTAAAATTGATTCCATGTAGTTATTTACTGCCTTTTATAAACATTTGACATTTGACATATCTTTTGAGGAGATGACACGTGGATTTTCACAGTTCTTTTAATAAGATTTATGATTGACATTTGACATATCTTTTGAGGAGATGACACGTGGATTTTCACAGTTCTTTTAATAAGATTTATGATTGACATTTGACATATCTTTTGAGGAGATGACACGTGGATTTTCACAGTTCTTTTAATAAGATTTATGATTATGATGTAGCTGGGAGTATAACATTGTTTTATTAGTGTTATAATATAGTTTAATTAGGATTACAACATAGTTTATTAGGGGTTATAACATGTTTTACTTGTATAACATTGTTTACTGTTTAGTTAGGGGTATAACATTATTTAGTTGGGATTATAACAATACTTTATAAATCCAAAATATTATAAACTACGCACAATTATAAGCACAAATATAATCTATTATAAACCCATATATACAATATTATATATCCAGATACACACTATTATATTTCCAACATAATCCCAAATATGAATACGTAATAATACGACAAATACCACTATTATAAACCCAAATGCACAATATTATGAATCCAAATACAAAATATTATAATTCCAACTACTACAATCCCTTTGTTTGGATATTTAATCAGTCAATACTTTGATTGTTGATTGTTATCATTTTGATCATTAGAAGCAATCTTTGTGATCTTCTTTGTGAATACAGAAGCCAAGGCAGCACCATCACTTATCTTTTCCAATTTTAAACCCTAAAATCAAGAACAAGTAAATCAAAAAATAAAAATTTAAAACTTTAAAATATTAAACTACAAACTTTAATTATGTTAAACACTAACTTACGTTCCTTCTTTAGTCTCAATTTTGTTGTCTTCTTCAACATCATTTTTTTTTCACTATTGATGGAATATAAACGAAAATGGTAAAGATATAAACGAAAATGGTGAAGATATAAAAAAAATAAAAAATAAAACAAAAATGGAAGATTGACAAAACTAAAATGGAGAAGATACATACCTTTGATGAGAACTAAGTAATTGTTGAAGATGAAATTAAGGAAAAAATTGAAAAAAAAATGTTAAGATTGATAAAATCAAAATGGAGAAGATACATTCCTTTGATGAGAACTAAGCAAATGTTGAAGATGAAATCAAGGAAGAAATCACACAAATAGAAAGCTTTATGGTCGAAAATGGCGATTGAAGACTATAATTCAACATGTTATTATATTAGGTAGTTTCAAGGTTTTTGTCAGGAAAGAGGAATGAATGTTGAAAAGTTTTTGATGCAGTGTGAATGTAACATAACAGTTACTTTAAACTTTTTTTTATCTTTTTAATAATAACCAAATTTCAAAAACTAGGTTGGCCCAAATGTATTCGTCTATACTATAGACAGTCTCAGCCAAGAATTTGTGAAATCTAATTTAAATTTCTCTCTCTTAAAGTGGACCAACTTAAAGTGGATAATTAAAAAAGAACGAATGAAGTAGTATATTGTTCAAAACCCTATTTTAAGCATGCAACAAAATAGTATAAAACTCACTTACATGGTTTAGGTTGATTTTATAAATGCATCCATGTTGTGAACAATGGAGTGGATATTATATGGGGGGCTATTTAATAGTTCTCTTGTCAAATGTTCACTCTATTCCTTAAAGTTTAAATTTCTTTTGATAGATTCGACACTTTATATTCAAATTTTATCTTATTCCCTCATATTACAAAAGACTTCAAATAAAACATATCAGAGTTAAGTTTCAAAGTTTTTAAGTGTTTTTTTTTACAAGACCTTTTCAACTCAAAATTATGTTTTTTACAATCTTTTTGTTGATCACATTTTATTCTTCACCAATCTAGTATACTTATCCACAACAACCAAGCAAAATGGTAGATAACCAATACATGATATGTTGTTTCTTCTTCTTTGTTACATAGTGGGCACATGGCTTGTGCTTGTTCCATTATTCCTCTTGTTTTCAACATATAGCCTATCTTAAGCTTTTCAATACATGTCATTAATATTGAGTCAACTATGCTCTTGAGGAGCACAAATTTTCCAAATAAATTATATTGTTAGTTTTGATGACAAAGATTTTTTAAGGCATACTTGTTTTTGATGCATCATAGAAAAATTTTCACTGTTCATCATTCAATAGTATTTTATACTCCCTCCATCCCACTTATATTGTCCACTTTGATGTGGACACGAAAAATAAGAAAAGGGTGGTAGTGGGGTATTTTAACGTGGGAGACGCTCATATGACTCTTCTTAACTACCATAAATCTCTGCGATTGCAGCTTGCTTACCAGTCCATGCTTTGAAGTAACTAATCCTATGATGGTAAGTTGTGTTTGCCATCTCAATGATCACACCAACCTTAAGCAGTGGCGGATGCACTAAGGGGCCTACGGGGTCATGTGCCCCTAGGCGTTTTTTTTTTAAAAAAATTTTAAAGTAGTTTTTTTTTTTATTGGTAAGAGTAAAAACGTAAAATTAATACTAGTCTTTTGATGATAAATACTTTCTCATTTTAGTAATTTTGTTTTATTTAATTATTTATTTTGTCACATTTTTTATTAGGTCAGTTGATTTATTTTGTTTTATTTCCTTTTATGGTATATTATACGAGTTTGTCAAAATTACACATCATATCATCTAATTAAAAGAAATATTCATTTATTTTGTTTTATTATGTCTCATATAAGCACCCCATTATTAAAAAAAAAAAACAACGAAAACTAAATTCACACTTGTACATGATGCAAATTTTTTCCAAATATTTTAGACTGACTCAATTGAGGCCGTCTCATGGTGAGATGACGTCAATAAAGAACGTGCAATATAATAGATCAATCCACTATTTATTTACAGCATACACATTTTTTTTTAAGTATATTTAACTTTTTATCTAGTTACATATTATTTTGAATAACTGGGAATGAATTTAATGTAATGCATAAGATTAAGATAGATCTTAATTATTAACAATCTTTTATTCGAAAACAATATTTAATTACGAAAAACTCTTATAAAAATAATCATAATTTGGATAAATTTATTGTACCTCTACTTATCATTTTGCAAAAATAAAAAATTAGTTGTTAATTTTACAAACGATAATCTGCCGAAATTTCGTCCATTAATTGGTGCCCCTGGTAGTCTGAAGCCTGGATCCGCCACTGACCTTAAGAGTTGAATCCATCATCTTCACTCAAACCATCAACTTCATAATCTCTTTCATCACATTCTAGTGAATGATTGCATGAATGGAGTCGAAGAAGGGACATTTTCATTGACATTTATTGGTACTTGTTCAATATATATCTCCATACTAGTACACCCCAAATTCCTAACAAGAGCCCACAAAAGCGTTCATTGAGTACTCTTCATCAAGTGGCACCACAGTAAACGTCGATTGGCTAGTAGGGTATTTCGTTTTCAGTCTTAATTCTACCATATGTTTATCAAAGCCACAAACTTTATACAACTCAACAAACTCATAAAGAGACATATCAATTCTTGCAACAATTGGTCTGAAATTTTTACCTTGATATATCACTAAATTATTATTTTCAATAATAACACAATTCCATCTACACATCAAAAGACAATGCATTATTTTCAAAATTTTATAAAATTACCTCAAATGTGTACAAGGAAGTATGTATAAGCTCAACTCCTGCATAAGAAACAAAATCAACATTACTAGAAAAAATTAAAACTCTAAAAGTTAAATGAAAATTAGTTCAATGACCCAATAAACTCACCATTAATAAGCAAATTCAACAATAAAATCTAAGGAAATAAGGAATGATAACAATTACACTAAAAATGGGGAAGAAATTGAAGGAGGAAAGATAGAATTTAGAGGATTTAGGGTTTGTTTGTGAAATAGGAAAATGAAAAATGAATCGAAAAAATACGCTACTAGACTCTTATTACTGCTTCAGTTTCTAATTTTCAATATTTTGAATAAAAAATAAAAAATACATTTAAACATTAGGTTGGGCTGTTTTAGAGAACCATCTTTACCATAAACGATCTCTCTAAAGATCTTCTAAAAAAGGGCTTATAAAAAAAGTTTCAAAAGTTAGACTAAATAATATTATATGACCAACTTTACAAAAGAGTGATTATACTAACTTTCAGGAATTTGGTGATGGACTCAAATTAGTAGAAGTGACGTAGAGCGTACACGATCCTACTACCAGATTTGGTAGTCACATCAGTGGTGGATGTGTGCATATAAATGAATGAACTTTTAGATAAATACACACAATTCTCAATTGTAATAGCAATAGCATACGTACATTTTGTTTTCTTTTGGTAAAGTGAACAAAAGCCATATCTAACCAAAGATTTTAATACATAAAGAGATTCTATCTCATCCACCACAAATCAGTTTTAAAACAAGGTTTCAATAAATAACGGTTATTTGTAATATTAATACATCACCTTTTTGTAGTAGAATGTCATAGGATAAAAGTTTTATTATTTTAGTTTATTTTTTTTAATTTTATTTATTTTAATATATTATTATTTTTGTCTTTTTTGTAATGATTTGCAAATAACGATTATCGATATTTAGATTTTAAAAAAGGTAGTAAAAAGGATAGCAGTAGAATAATAGAGTAGGAGTAGTAGTGTGTCAGTAGTAAGTAGTACCCAATTGATTTGAGCAAGTAGCTAGATTATTCAAAGCAACCTTTTAGATTAAAGTTTAGTGAGGAACATGTTAACTAGTACCACTACATTTTAAAAATAAAAATAAAAATAAAAAAAATAGTACCACTAAAACAAACGGCAAGCCTTTTTGGAAAGCCGAAAAGAGAGGTGGGACTGGGTCGGTGGGAGCCCATTAGTTACTGTATTTGTCTAACTTTTGTGTGAAAAAAATAATCATATATTTGACAATTTAAAATTTATTTTCAAATGTTGAATTGATTTAAATATTATATTTCGTAAATTTTAAATTTTGAATAGAATTGGTTCAACTATTAAAATTTACAAATTCAAAATGTATGGATGTCATTTGCAAATTTTGAATTTGACTATTAAAATTAAAATCTCTATTTTTAAATGAATTTTATATTGTCAAACCTACCTAAGTTTCTTTCTAAATATAAAATAAATAAATTTTTAATAATTAACCAATCTTTTTTTTATTTGTTGAAAATAAAAAAGCCTATTTTTTTTTTGAATAAACCCATCTATGAGATAAATTTGACTAAGTATTGCTTATGACAATTTTTAAAATTTTCTGTAAATCAAAAAATAGAAATAAACAATAGTTGAGTATAGTTTTCGCAATTTTATAGAAGAGGTGGATTTATTTAAAAATAAACAATAGTTTGGTTTATTTTTAATGGATCGAGTAAAAGTTGGTTTATTTTTTACAATTTCAATTAAAACTAATTACTAAAATAAGTATCTTTGATCCAAGCCTATGGTTTGAGATTATTTGTTGTTAATATCAACGAACAAAGTTAAAATCTAATCAAAAAGCCTATAAGAAGATTTTTTTTCGCTGTTACTAACAATGAAATATAGTAAAAAGGTATATTTTTGAAAAAATCATTACGAGAGCTTTTTTCGCTTTTAGTAACAATGAAATATACTAAAAATGTATACTCTAAAAAAAGTCATTAAGGGGATTTTTTCGCCGCTCTTAGTAAAAGAAAATAAATCTATTAATTATTTTTTTATTAATTTATTACCATAAAATAAGCATATTTGTTTTTCTTTCTTTTAAAAATTATGACCTTTAACTACATTCTCTTAATATGTGTTGTACAATCGGTTACTCGATCAGGTTCTGGGTCTGATTTTATTGGGTTAAGATGTATTTTAATGTAGATTTAGTCAGGTAAGCTAAGGATTTCATTCAGGTTGGGTCGAATTCGGTTTCAAGTCAAGAGAATTTCAGTTTAGGTCTATAATGGGTCGGGCTACAAAGTTTGGGTCCAAGTCTGTTATTCTGCAAGTCAAATCGAGTTTACTTAGGCTATGAGTTGGGTCAATTTTTTTTGGAATTAACTTTGAGTCGAATCATTTAGGATTTGGTTTACTTCATCCGTTATATAGTCCTTAGTTTTTAGCTTAAACAAACTAAACTTGATTGGGATCAATCAAACTTATGTTAAGATAAATTAAATTTAATTTAGCCAAAGCAAACTTAATTCTAACTCTAATATTCATGATTTAGCTGAATCAAACTTAGTTTTTTTGCTTTACAAAACTTTACTAAGTCGATTTAAATTTCATTTCTGCTAAACTAAATTTTATTTAGTTGAATCATTTTTGTTCTTGCTAAACTAAATTAAATCTAATTAAAACAAACTTATATATAGCTAATGTTAATTGATTCAACCGAAAAAAATCATACTTTTAGCTAACCTAAATTCTATTCAGCTGAATCAAACTTATCTTTAGCTAACATTAATTTGATTCAGTTGAATTGAACTTATAGCTAAATCAAACTTGATTAAGTTAAATCAAAACTTATCATCATCTAAACTAACTTGTTTAAGCATAATTAAACTTATATTTAACTAAAAGTAATCTCATTCAGTCATTCATATTGCTGAAACAAACTTTTTTTTCAGCATTTCTTGTATGAGACCGTCTCATGGTTAAACGACTTCAAAACAAGAAGCTTAACATATTAGTTACAGATGATGATTTTTTAAGATTTACGTGGGTTGATTTTTTGAAGGAATAAGGCAAAGCTTTAAAACCATTCTCAAAGTGTTGCAAAGAAATGCAAATTATTTTTAATCTTCCAATTGTCTTAGTAAGAAATGATCACGAAAGAGAATTTGATCAACTCGAGCTTGATTCATACTGTGAGAAATATAGAATAACTCACAACTTTTTAGCTCCTAGGGCACTTAAACAAAATGGAGTGGTTGAAAGAAAAATCGCACTTTGAAAAATATGGCTAGAACTTTGCTTATTTAAATGAATTAGTCAAATATTATTGAGCTAAAGCAGTCAACACAATGAATTACGTGCTAAAAAGATATCTTATTTTTCCTATACTATAGAAAAGTCCATATGAGCTATTTATGGAGGAAGGAAGCCAAATACTCGTATCTTAGACCATTTGGATGTAAGTCTTTTATTCATAATAATGTCAGAGACAATCTGGTAAGTTTGAATGTTCGATTCTCGAAGTGATGAAGGTATCTTTCTTATATACTCATTGAATAGCAAAGCTTATAGAGTGCTAAACAAACATAGAAATGCGGTCGAAGAAAGTATACATATTCAATGATAGATTCGTAGACTTATCATCATCATCATCCTACCTAGTGTATCCCACTCATAGAAATTCATAGACTTAAATCTTAATAAACATTTTGATGATGAAAGCGAATATGTCAACAAAGAAGCTACGGATAAAACATAGAATATGTAGTAGCCCATCGAAAGTGTTTAACAAATTAAAGATATCGCGCACATTGAAGACTCTCAACCAGATCAAGAGACAAATGCTCAAAACTTGAAAAAGCTACTTGAATGTTCTACTAATAATACTCAAACCAAAGACTCTTCAAAAGAATTATCAATTGACTCTCTCACTAATGGCGCATCGCCTATTTTAAGAAGGAGATTTAAATTAGCATCACAATTTGCAACATCTTCTTGACAACATTATCATTGATCTAACGAGAGGTATACAAGCTAGATTTTCACTTTCTTATTTTATATCTCTTGTAAAACCAAAAGATATTAAGGAAGCTATAAAAAACCGAAATAGATTAATCCAATGCAAAGCAAGCTGAATGAGTTTGAAAGAAGTAAAGTTAGGGACTTAGTTGAAAGACCACTAGACCGCACTATCATTGGAACAAGGTGAGTCTTTAGAAACAAACTCGGCAAGGATGACGAGATAATCAGAAACAAAGCAAAGTACTAAATCATGGCTATAATCAAGGATGATGAAACTTTTCCCTTCCCAAAAGAAGGGGTGAAATTTGAAAGGATAAAGGAAAAGAATAGATTGTTTTTGGATAACAAAAAGAGAGGAAACGAATTTAGAGGGGAGGGGTTTATACAGAAAAAATAGACAAAAATTGTTTAAAATATAACATGTCCTAAAATAGAAAGATTTAGAGGGAAAACCTTTATTTTCCCGCCTTTTCCCTTCCCTTCCCTTCTAAACAAACAAGATGCACTCTTTCTCTTTAACTCTCCCATTCCTTCCCTCCCCTTTCCCTTTCTTTTTTTTTTGTTCTTTAAATTGCTATCCAAATTTAATATTAAAGTAAAAAATTGTGCAAAGTAACTAGACTTAGAAACGTAGTTGCAAATTTAATAGGCAAAAGAGAGTATACCAAAAAATGGTAAACATCATTGTTTATTTTTTTGATGTGGTAGAAATCATTGTTTATTTTTCATACTCCTTTTGTTTTATTTTTGTCTACTTTAAATTTCTCTACTTTAGAAGACAAAAACGTTGATTAGATATTTCGAGTATATATTAAAAATATAATATTTCATGTTTAATCTTGTTAGATTTGTCTTAATAAAAATTTTTTAATGTATAATTTTTACAATTTTTATGATGCGTCCTCTGAGATATTAAAGCTCAAAATTTACTTTAAAATGTAGACAAAAAGAAAAATGGACCAACTAAAAGAATTGAGAGACCACTCATTGTACTTCTATATTGTAAGTATTAATAATACTAGTGGTCACGTTATTTCTATTCAAAAAATATACTCATCTCAATGAATTTATTTTAATTTTATTTTAGACTATCATAAAAAATTTGTTCTAAGTTTATTTTAGGACAAATTTCCGCCACTTTTACTTAATATATTTTTTATCGTATTTTCTAAATACGTACCCCAACACTTTAACCTGCTATAATAAACTTCTTGATCGCGATGTCATATACAACAATGAAGGAAAATCATTAACGGTCTGTTTGGTTAGTGGTACTAAATGATGATAATGGAAATGATTTATAGTGTAAAATTTCATTCAAAGATCCATATCATTCCCATGGTAATGAAACTTTGATCACAAAAAAGTTTTTTGTATACAAATTTTCATTACCACCTAATACCACATCTCCTAATGGTAATGCATTCAAATGAATTTTATGAAGAAAATGAGATGATTGGAGTTGGACAAGCATGGCCATCAAGGTAGACAAGAGATTTTTCAATTAAAATTACACTTATTTTTCATTCCCATTACCATCGTTTATGACCACCTACCAAACATGCCGTAAATGGAATAAAAATCACATAGTATGTTTCAAATTTTACACCACCCATTACCCAATGTAATAAAAGACTTTTAAATATCATATATTTAATTGTGCATAATAAGGTTATTAAAAATAAATATCATCAAATATAAATTAAAAGGAATCAAATAAAATCTAATACTCCCATCATAGGAGTCCCATTTGACTTTTTACGGATTTTAAGGAGAGTCAAATGGGACCACATGTGTAAGAGAAAAAGGTAGAGTTTTTGAATTTTTATAGGTGTAAGTGGGGTTAGTAGGTATAAAGGTGTAAAAAAGTTAAGTTTAGTAGGGATAAATTGGTAAAGTTAACATACCGAAAATAAAAATGAGACATTTAGGGTGACTTGATCCAATAAGGAAATGGAACACTTAAGGTGAATAGAAGGGAGTATAATTATAGCTTTTCTCAAATAGAATATAATATAATTATAGCTTTTCTCAAATAAAATACTTAAAGGATAATAATATTATTTGATGAGTAACGTTTTGGTAAAGAAAACAAAACCTATGAACATAAACGAAATTTAAAGCTTTTTAAAGCATAATACATAAGAGTTGTTTACAATAAACTTTTATTTTTATGAAATATATGAAATAAAAAAAAGAGAATGAAGTAAAGAAGTTTTTGATTGCAATAAAATATAAATAAATTGTATTGGTATGTTCCACCAATTGATTATTATTTCATCTAGAATGGAGCTTCAAGAATTCAGACAAGTAGACACATAAATACAGAGGAAGATTTAAAACCAAAAAAAAAAAAAACAAAGGAATTGGGATGTTGTCCACAATAATAAAATTACATACAATGCACATGAAAAATGGGTGCTATCACTTAGCTATCAATAAGCTTCCCAGAAATTAAGCAAATTTTGATCCACAGACCCAATTTACTCCCCTTCATTCAGTATCGGATTAATGAGCGGCTTCATCTGCGCAAGATATACAATAGCCCACCTACAAACGAAAACATGTTATTAACCCGAACAGAAAAGGAGACCGCACAAGAAGCAGACACAGAAATATAGTCAATACAAAAATTACAAGGCTCCATGAATCCGCGAGCAACTCGTGAAGCAACCTCATATCCAACCCACCTTTTCTCCTCAAGCAAGCAACTCGTGAAGCTCAAGAAACCGTGGGTTTACCAAGGGATTGCATAGAATTATGAGAAGTCTTATAAAAGTGTCGAGTTTGTCTAAAGTCCGTTGTTCCTCCACGCATGTGAACGTTTCCAAGGACTTGGCAAAGAGTATTTTCATTCATCTGTTGGCTTGGTGAACGAACATCTTGGTTTCTATGAATAGAAGTCAAAGGGAGTTGCTCCGTAGTCTTTTTCTTTGTGTCCAAGTAGTCAATTAAGTGTCATAAACGAAGCATCGAATAGGCTAATTAGTCGAAACAGCCCCACCTTTTAATTCTATCATTAAAACCAGTTCTTGTAGATTCTCTTTGAATGAGATCTCACCTTTCATTAAATTACAATAAAAAGGACAAAATATGTCCCTTTATGAACCAACAAACAAAAGGTGAGACCATATTGAGAGCTATGTTATAAAAGTAGGTTCAATGTTAAATAGTTGGTGATATTGGTTTGGACAATGGGACAAATGTAAGACAATCAACTTTTTATTAATCAATCAAAGCTTTGGATACTCAAAAACATAAAGATAGGAATTTGATCTTTGTGGGGAAGCTTAATTGAAGACCTCTCAATGAACCTGAAAAGCTGAGGTTGAGAATTTTGCATGAAGGCATACATAAAGCTCAAATATAGTACTAATTTCCTTATTCTATCATGTTCCCTCTCTAGGAAATATTCAAAACGAAAGACTGTTGATAACTTCAGCATTCAATTATACGAATTTTGGATGAGACGGCCGATTGCAAAGCTGCAACACTGAAAAAATGGAAAAAGGTTGAGAGGTAAAACATCTAGTAACCCGATAACCTTTTTAGGATTTTAAAATGAGAAAGAAAATCTCATCTGGAGATTCAATCTAAAGTTCAATAGGAAATATTCCATCTCAATATTCCAGTTTGATTTAGTGGGCAATACACAACCTCAGCACATAAAAGAAAATATGAACTTTCATTGCTAGATTGAAGAATCTTGCTCACCCTTTTCAGCGTTTAATTATTTAAAGCTAGATTTACGTGCTAAGAAAACATACAACAAAGAAAGAGATACGAAATTCTTCGTCCTTAAGAAGCTCCAACTTAGAAGTCGACAAAAGCTAGCAAGTTAAGTTAGATATAGATAGGTGCAGGAAGAAAGAAGATAAGGCCAGTGGAGGAGTGCTAAGAGATGTAGGAGCTAGTGCATGGTTTTCTATTGAACTTTGAAAAAAATGACCGTTGAAGAAGAGCTACTTCAAATCAGGAGGCTTTGAAATGGAAAAGGATCAACATTATCAAGTAGGAAGTGGAAAAAGATGGTAAATCAACTGATCTCATACTGGAATTGAGAAAGACAACATGTTTGATAAATTTGAAGCTAATCTCAACAATTTGCCAGTTGCACAGCATGGATTAGGAAGAAGTTACATGCCATGAAAGACACATAGTCCAGTGTTAGTCTTCACCCAAAAAAAAAAAAAGAAAGTTCGTAATGCATTTCCTGAATGTATGCTGAAAGAAATTCAAGATGTTATCAGGGCTGTCTATTTGCAAGTACAGCAGTAGACTGTTCTTATTCTGTTGCTGGAACAGCAGAATGCCATGCTTATTTTTTGACAAAGAAGGTACATTCTATTATAGGATGCAACAATTGATAAACCGATTCTCAAATACACCTACAGTAGAAGGGGGCAGAAGAATATGGGCCATCATAATAATTCTTGATGAGAAATTGGTTATTAGGAGCAACGGTTATTTTAAAGTTAGTAGTTTAATTCTGTTATTGTGAAATAGCTTGGTTTTAGGGAAGTTGTTAGGCTTTAGCTATTTTGTAGGAAGGTAGTTAGGCTTTTAGTAGTCTTTAAATTTAGATAAGGAGACTTAAGTGGGTTTTGGATATCGAACATTATGTAATTTCATTTAGCGAAGTTTTCGCTTGGAGTTGGGAAACTCAAATTATCCACCGATGTAATAATCATTCAATAAGAAAAGCTACTGAGGGAATTCAGAAAATAGTTCATGTCCTTAATTCTTGAATCGTTCTAGATTGTTCTTGTCTTCAAATAGGCCACTACAGCTTCG
Organism: Amaranthus palmeri; assembly: GCA_019776075.1. Taxonomy (NCBI): domain Eukaryota; kingdom Viridiplantae; phylum Streptophyta; class Magnoliopsida; order Caryophyllales; family Amaranthaceae; genus Amaranthus; species Amaranthus palmeri. The sequence continues at coordinate 80,281 of JAAKBH010000765.1, forward strand.
GAACAGCCATGTAACAGCAAATCCATGGCACAAACTTAGGCATCAAGAATCGAGCAAATTGAGTAGGAATTATAATCGATCAAAAATTCCATTCCTACCCAGCGGCAACACAGACATAGGTGGAACAAATGAATGGTTTCTTCTCTTTGTTCTCTAACAAGCAAATGAAGATGAATGAGGATATGTTGAGGGCCCTAGAATAACTAAAAGCCACAGTACAACAGCTGAGCACTGACGTTAAGGGGGGCAGTTGCTATTCGACAAAGGAAAAATAGTATGATAGTAGGAATGAAACGAGAAGTAGATATCATCGAGAAATGGAAGTGACCGGTAATGGAGGGCGAGATCGGGTAGGAGAAAATGAAAATCACCAATAATGGCGACTAGAGTTGCCCATCTTTACTGGCGAAGACCTGGAGAATTGGATTGTAAGGGAGGCAACTATTTTGAGTTCCATCAATTAACGGAAAAGGAGATCCACGTGGCGGTGGTTGGACTCTACAGAAGCGCCCTAACTTGGTTCGAGTGGGAAAATAATTGTGAACCCATTTTTTGGTTCGGACGAAATGATGGAGTTGATGATTCAGCATTTGTGGTCATTTGAAGAGGGAAGCCTCCATGAAAGATATCTGTTAGTGCATCAAGAAGGCTATTAGAAGATTACAAAATAAAGCTTAATAATTTTGCGTCACCAATGAAGATCCCCAAGGAAATGTAGATGGCCGCTTTTGTGAAAGGCTTGGATAAAAGGATCCGCACTGAATTACTAGTCTTGGATCCACCTAGCTTTAGGAAGGCTATGGATTAGGCAAGAAGATAGAGGCCAAATTGGATATGGAGAAAGGGCCTAAATTGGATGGAGGGGGAAGAGGGCAAAAAAGTAATTACCTAGAAAAATAACAACCGCAACTCCACCATCTCCACCATCATACCATCTTCCCAAAAACACACTATTCAAACCAATCCCACTCAAACAACCGATATAACTTGAGCACCTCTAATTCCAATACGAACCAGTCGAGAGAGCCTCCAAGAACCACAAAAAGATCAACGGATTGTGAATTTCAGGTAAAAAAGGACATGGGGCTTTGTTGTCAGTGCCATGAAAAATGGAGCATTGACAAATGTGCAAAAAGAAAGAGCTTAGTGATTTGTTGGTGTATGAGAATGAAGAGAAGGAAGTAAATGATGAGACGAGACATGGATGAAGAGGCATCAGTAAGCGTGTCTTTAAACACAATTGTGGTGTTTACTAGTCAAATGACTTTGCGGTTGGTGGGAAATATTGAATAGGAAAGAGGTCGTGGTTACAGTAGATCCGAGCGCAACCCATAATTTTATCTCAGAAGTAAAACAATTGGGGTTACGGGTAGTCGGCGCCAAGGAGTTTGAAGCAACTCCTAGAAATGTGGCGATAGTAAAGAGAATAGAGATATGCCCGGAATTAATGTTGAAGTGGTCCTTGGTGTGCAAGAAATTTTTTTTCCATTGGAGTTGGTCTGTAAAAGCTTCAAACATTGCAGTTTCGGTGGATGAGGCCCGGATTTAAGGGAGGATCCCTAATTGGGTTGAACCAAGATTTTATTGAAGGCCATGATCAAAACCCTTCGCAAGGAACACAACTACATATTGATTGAACTTGATCAAATAGACAACAAAGACAATTATGAGGTGCTTGAGATATTCAATTTTTTATAACCACTAATAGACACCAATGAAACGATTTTTCAATCACCCACAGGGCTGTCTTTGTTGGTCAAATCCAAAAGAAAGATATGCTAATGGCTAGAATTATCAAACCAATTTCAGTTCATCCTTACCGATACCCACAAATCCAAAACGAAGAGATTGAGAGGATGGTGGAAGATATGCTAATGGCTAGAATTATCAAACCATCAACCAACCCTTATTCCAGCCCACTTTTGTTGGTCAAAAAGAAAGACGGGTGATGGCCTTTTAGTGTGGACTATCGAGCGTTGAATAAGGAAGCTATACCAGACTCATTATAGATGAATTACTCGATGAATGGTATTCTCCAAACTTAATCTAAAGCCAGGTTACCATCAAATTAGGGTCAAAGCAATTACCCAGATATAACAACCGCAACTCCACCATTTAGGACTAATAACCAAATGAACGTTAAATGTAAGTGCATAAAGTGCTTAAAAGCATATAATGCTCATATTGCACTTCCTAGTGAAAATCAAGAATCACAAAAACGTATAAGATAAAGAAAAAACTAAATGTAGAACTGAACGCAGGCTACAAGATTTTGCAATTTATTTGGTTTTTTCGGCAAATATGCCACTTTTTATTTTTCTTTTCCTTCTCGAGCAAAAAAGTCAATATTAACATGGAGGATATTATACTTACATCATCCAACTGCAAACTGTAGCTGTAATAACCAACGTTTGATGGAACCTGCAATAGGAAAATACTTTGATCACAAGTAGTTCTCAAATTAAAACAACATTCACAATAAAGGATAAACAAATATCAAGAAGTGCCTACTTCATAATATGATCACCAAACTTACTATGATGAAAGAGCTAGTTGCTAGAACATTCAGGTTGTTAACAATTCCATAAAGATATACAAAGCCACGTTAAAATTTTATTAATAGTTTTCAGCCTCGACCCTTTCACTCACTCAATAACAAATAAATACATATTATTGGACATATATGGCTCAAAATGACATAACAAATATGGAAGTAATTAACTTTTATATTCACTAATATAATACTACCCCATTATTTCATAGCTGACTATGAGGCAATCAATGGAAAAACTAAAAACAATTTTATGTAAAGATCCACAAAATAACACTAGAAGAATCGAATCACAATCTATGTAATGTTCTGTTATAATTAAACATGCCAAATTAAAAAATCTTCCATTATCATATAAAGAGAAAGCTTAGCTGAATAATTATCCTGCAATGTTCCATTATACTCGAACACGCGAAAGGTGTCTAGAGAATTGAGAATATGATCTTCTAAAAACTTGAAGAAGCGATTGCTGTTCCCATCTACCACTTTATATCTAGCATTTCATACCAATTTTTCAATAATAAACCATCTTCCTAAACCAACATGCTAATGATGTCCATTTTTTGTTCTCTTTATGACAATGAAGCTATAAATTTGCATTGCAAATACTTGGAGTTTATTTTGGTTTTGCCTCTCATAAAAGAATATCACCATGTCAAGGGATGTGATAATCCCATGTCAAAATAATTCATAAATCATGAGTATTTGAAGATTGCAACCGTAAAGAACCTCATTGTAGGGCAACCGTAAAGAACCTCATTGTTATCACTATTCACTAAGGAAAATTACATATATCCAACTCCCAAATCCCGATTATGTGGGAGACCCTGCCTACGTAGGAGGTTCTGAGCATGTTCAACATGTTCTACCGCATAGGGCCTCGGAAAATTAGGTGCCTCAATATAAAATTAGTTAGTATATGTTAGGAGTTTAATATACAAAATTATTAGAAAAATTTCATAATTCTAAAAATTGAATGGGGCCTTCATAGAATTTGTCAATTTTTGCTCCCGCCCTCATTGAGCCAATGGAATGCTGTTCTTCGTTGATTGCATAATTCATTGCTGTTTTGCAATTTTGTTCATTCCATTATTAACATACAATGGCTCTTCTCCAACAGATATTCTATAACTATACTTAATTATGTATTCCATTACTAGTTTACAGTATCAGATACCAACAATTTCCATTTATAAGTTAAACACAACCAACAAGTAAAAGAATAAGGAAAATCAAGCTAAAGATCCAAACTATAATAATCTAATCACAAATTAAAGAAAAGCCAAAAGAGATAAAGAAAAATTACAGATTGGTAGAAGGGCCTTTGTTGAAACAAATTCTGATAAAAAGGGCAGCGATTATCCCGATCACCAAGAACATTAGTGTTGTGACGAAGAACCCCATTTTTAATTTAATTTATTTTTCCTCTTTTGCTATGTAAAATTCTCCTCGGACGATCAAATAAACCCCAGAAACAAAACTGTGAAATATGACTTTAGATTCTTCAAATTCTGAATAAGTAGGGATTGCGAACTCAGAATTGATCGTGAGAGTCCTTAAAAATTAATTGAAGATAGAATTTCTCAAGAACAGGAGAAAGAAGAGAGTGGTCACATGACTTTATTTTGCGATCAATGTCGTCTGGTTGCTCGATGCTTCGTCAGTTCGTCGTATTGGTTACAACAATTTTTACTGACTTAATAATCTCACTTATTGCCATTTCGTAATAATTTCATTATTTCTTAAAAAAAATCAACGTAAAAATTTGTGTGAGACCATTAAATATATATCAGCAGGGTCGGCCTTAAGGGAGGCTAAGAGGGATCGTCGCCCAGAGCCCCTTATCAAACAATCAAAATTAATGGTTGTAGAAGGTCCATATAGGTTTTCTTATAATTGCATTTAAAAAGAAAGAATTTGAATTGGAAGTATTTCATGCGCTAGAATTTCTTTTGTCAGTTTCCATAACCAGTGCATTTCTCTTGTCAGTTACCAAAATCAATTTAGTTTCCAAAATCAGCCCCTGAATCTTTTCATCTTCCTCGCTCCAGGTAGAACCAAATTATTTCATGCGCCATGAACGAAATAATCTTTTTCCACAAAACCAGATTGATTCTGGGAAATAATATCAGGTAGAATCAGTTTCATTCTTGCACATAAGATCTAGCTTTTCACGTTTTCTTCCGGTTACCTTCAGAAGCTGAGATTGTCAAGCAGGAATTGATACTAAGGAGAATTCTTTCACTGTTCTCCTAACCTGTCAAACTCAAAGCTCCATTATCTTTATTCTTCTTTGGTATTTCATTCAATCTTCTTAGTTTCTCGTCTTCATCTTCATCTTCTCCAAGGATTGCTTAGAGGTAAGAGAGAGAATTGTATACTGATTTTGTGGTTGTTTCATCATGGATTTGTCTTAAATATTGTAGCTTTTACTTTGAACTTTTGAAGAGCTCATCCTCTAATTGAGGTATTCGATTAATTTTTTTTTATTTTGATTGAATTGATTTATGGTGGTATGGATTGTAGTGGCGTGGGTTTGTGGTGGTATTGATTGAAATTGCCTTCCTTTTTTGATAGAAGAAGAATTAGCTCATACGTTTTGCATTTAGAATAAAGATAAAGATTCTTGTAGTACTTGTATTAGAATGACATCTGTTCATTTTGTTTGTTAAAAATCCATACACATGTGTATATAAAGGAGCTTTCTCTCTCCTTTTCATTAACTTTAATAAGATGTAGCACTACACCTTCTTCCTTCTTCTTCATTATGTATATCATGGCTGTGCTAACCTAGCTTTTCGCACATTTTTTTTTCCATTTCCTTACATTTTTTGTATCAAATAATAATTAACAATAACACTTAAGAATACCTTAACTCCTTGTAACTCATTCCATTCCATTACCTTCCAATTTTTATACCAAATAACCCCTTACTGTATTTTAGTATATTTAGGATATTTTGGTTGAAATTCTTGCGTAAATATGCGTCATTCAGATTTGATTTATGTCTTAGTTATGGAGAGATTTACTTTACAAAATTCCTAGAAATAGATTTTTAATAACCATGCCATGTTTTCTTTAAAACCCCTTGCAACAGCTGTAGCTTTGTGTGGGCATGATCTCCTGTTGTGCCCCTTCTCATTGCAAATGCCACAGCTCATCTCTACACCATGCCTACTCAATTTACCTGGTTTTTTGGGACTCTCATGGGGATCCCTTCTGTGCTTTGTTCTTGGTCTTCTAGGACCAACCTTAATGGGTGGAGGTGTTAAAGAGCTGGACATCCTAGGCCAGAACCTAGGGCCTTCAATTGGAGGAATGGAGAATGAGTAAGCCTTCAAATACCTCTCCTTAGTGTACATTGGATCAATGTAATCTTCCACACTCAAATGAAGAAATGAGATGCATGCTACTGCATGATTGCAATGTATTCCTGTTAAGTCCCACTTTCTACAAGAACAAGTTTTGTGTTCTAAATCCACAGACAACACATCTCCAATTGCATCAGTACATTGGAAGATGGTGGATGTTGATGGAATTGCATCACAACTCCTAGCAGCTCCTTCTCCTTCTCCAACGTTACTATCACCCTTGGACCATAATTGTATTTTCATTTTCTGATTCACTTTTTTTCACAAAAAGCCTCTGCATCACAGCTGTTCTTATATCTTCTAACATGGACATAACATGCTTTGTCCTTGCATTGATAATGTACCCATTGAATGTCTCTGCCATATTGTTAACAATAAAATCTACCCTACTACTAGTCTTCATGAATGCCCTACAAAAACATGAAAGATTGTACCTCTTAAATCCCTCCACAACAGCCTCATCAATCTGAGACATCTCCTCTAAAGCCTGTTCATAATTAGCAACATTCCATGCCTTTGTTGCCTTTCAAAAAAGCATCTTCAATTCATCCCCTTTGAATTTCTTATGCCAATTGGCATAGATATGTCTTGCATAGTGTCTGTGCTCTGCCTTAGGGAGAATTTGAGCAACACAACTTACAATGCTCTTCAAATACATCACAACACAACAGTAAAACATATATTAATGTTTGAATGAGAAAATAAGAAATTAGAAAAGTGAAAAAAATAAATATATACCTTGTGTTCATCAGATATTATCACAACATCTTCTCCATTGCCTAATCCCAAGTACTTCTACAACTCACTAAGAAACCAACCCCAGCTTTCATTGTTCTCTCCTTCAACAACTGCCCAAGATATTGGGAGCATCTGGTCATTGTTATCCCTTCCAATACCCACTAACAATTGACTACCTAAGAATGTCTTAAGGAAACAAGCATCTATGCAAATCACTTTCCTACATCCTTCAATCCACCCCTGTTTCAACCCTTAAAACATACAAGCAATCTCTTAAACACCTGTGCATCTGAAGGTGCTGGATCAGTAACAAGCTAAATCAAACTTTCAGGGCATGTCTGTTGAAGAACATGCACATAAATTCCCAACTTCTTGTAATGCTCTTCCATACTGCCATGAAGAAGCCTATGAGCATTGTACTTAATTTCATAAGCAAAATCCCTCTTTACTATCACACCAAATTCCCTCTTAACAGTCTCCATAATTTCACTTGCTGGCCAATGTGGTCTCGTCTTGAACACATATAACAACTGATGTGCAACCCATACTACCTTCATTTGCTTATTTTTTTCCATGTTCCTATAGCAACATGTTCAGTATTCACTCACTTCACAACAAAGGTTGTTCTCCTACTATCCCAGCTAGCATATCTATAAGGTTCTTTACCTTTTTTGTTTCCTAGATCTATTGTTTGTGTGGTTTCGTTAATAATGAAGGAGGAAGGCTTATCAATAGGTAGGTTAGAAGATGGTTGTTTAGCAAGTGGCTCATTTAATAGCCAAGAATCAATGGTTGTGTCTACATGGAAAGACAAATTAGGGTTTGGGTTACTTTGCTTTTTACTACCTATACCACTTTGTGGTCCCCTTCTAATAGTCAATTTCTTGGGTAATGTTTTGACCCCAACTGATGTAGTTACACTTTCATTTAGTGAAACTGGGGTATGGACAAAAGGGGAGCCTACAATGGAAAGGGGGGACACAGGTATATTTGCCAACACATACACTTCTACAAATTTGTTCAAGATAACAACTTGTGATAGTTGAAAAGCATCATCCTCAACAAGAATTTTAATTAAACCATTTTTCAATGGCACTCCAGGAACACAGTAAAACAACCCTTCAATAAGATTACTATTTACACACATTTCACCCAAACTAAACAAGTATTTCATGCATAATCAACTGGGTTAACCTCAAAGGTTCTACCCATACCCCCAACATATAGAACAACACCATTCTGTTCAACAAATTTACCACCAAATCAGAAGCAAAACGTAAGTTTACTATCCATTTATGGAAAATTAAGAAACAACAAGCAAAGGAAAGCAAATTTCACATATATGAACCACAATCTCACAGAATGAGGGATGAGAATTACAGGTGAGTATTAATGGCAATGCAAGAAATTAATCGTTTTTCAAATTTTTGCCGGTTTCCAGTTATTGGAACCTTTAAATGAAGACGCCCTATAAAGTTCGAACCTTTCTAGGAAATAATTTCAACTGAAAACATAAGGGTAATCTTAGACTTTACCTTAAGTATAATAAAATACTTTTATTTCTTAGTCCTTAAAATTTTATGTTAAAAATCCCTTTTGCATTTACCTCCCCCATTTCCTTCATAGAAGGAATATGACATATTAAATTGTCAACTTAACTTACACAATTCCAAAATAAATATATCATAATTTATAAAAATATATGATATAACATACCATATGAAAATACAAACAATTATTTAACCATGAAAAAATTACAAAAAACTACCTATTTTGAAGGGTGACTTGCAAAAAACTACCTATTCTATTTTTTTTTTGCAAAAAACTACCTTATATGATATAAACGTTTGCAAAACACTACCTCTTAATGGCTCCAGTTAGTTGACCGTCAAAAGTAAGTTTGACTTTGCACGTGTCTTGCACGTGACCATCTTTTAAAACCCAGAAACGTTTTATTTTTTTATTTTTTGTCATTTCCCTCCTTTTCTCCATTAACATTCACGATCATTGCAGAGATTTTAAAACCCATTTGCACTCCATCAATTGAATGCTGCATTAATCAAAACATCAAATCATCAGGTAACTTCTTTAATTGCTATTAATTGCTTTAATCCAACCTCACTTGTCTGAATTCTCTTATAAAATCCTTCATTTAGTTTGATATGCATGGTACCATTTCAGTGTTCTTCCAATCTCTGCGTCTTTTCATTCTAATCTTCCTTCTTTTTTTCGTTTGAAATTTCAAGTACTGTTCAAAAGGTTTTCTGGTTTATGGGAAAAAAAAAGATCTTATTCAAGGGAAAAAAGGGTTGATTTCAAGTGGGTAACTAAACAAGGGTAAATTCTTCTTTTTGATTGTTGTTTCTAAATTAGGGTTTCTGTTTTGTCTTGATGATTTTTGATTGTTGTTTATGTGTTGTTTCTAATTTATGTATGTGATTTTTCAATTGATTTTTATGTTGTAGAAATTTTGCACATTATTATTCCACATTCGAGATGATGAAGCCAGTGAATATTTGTCTGTATTTTGGTGGGTTTTTTGTTACTAAAAATTGCAAAACAGAATATAGACATTTAGGGCTTAGCTTGCACCCAAATGTAGAAGAAGTTTGTTATTTTGAAATGGCTTATTGGATTAGAAATGAATTAGGATATGCTGATGTTGGTAGAATTTGGTACAAGAGGAATGGGTTTACTATGTATGCAGGAAGGGCAGAGATCAAGGATGACAATAGCATCCCTGATTTCCTTCAAAGCCCTGAACCTGATGGTTGGTACCATCTTTATGTTATTCATGGAGGTGATGATAGAGGTGAGGAAATCAGTAAAAGAAAATCAAAAAAGAAAATTGTTGAAGTTGATGTGGTAGATGACATGGATTTGGTTGATGATGTGGTGGTCATAGATAAGGCTGATGTGGCAGATAAGGTAGGTGGTGTTCATGTGGATAACTTGGTCACTTATTTGGAGTATGATGTATTTAGAGATGTTAGTCTTGATGCAATTGTGCAACGATATCAAAATATGAGAACTCGAAAAGAACAATTGTAGTTTTACATTTTGTTATCTTGTATTTAACTATGTTAGAGTTTAATCTCATTGTAATTTGTAACTTCTAATTTAGAGCAATTATAGTTTTTTGGAATGCTCATTTTATAAACAAAAGTGTCGGCCGTAATTTATTTCAACACGTCGGTGAATCACGAATGGTGCTACCCATACTTTTGAATCCTGGGTCCGCCTATGCTCACGTGGACGTCCGTGCACAAAACGTTTATCAAGGGCAATCTTGTTAATATAATGGCAGACTAAAAATACATAATAATTTATAAAATTCTAGTTATTATTTTACGTTTTTGGATATTTGTAAGGCTCTTTAATTTAAAAAGCTTGTAAAGTCGGACACCTTACAAATGTCTAGAACCAGCTTTACTTGAAGTAAAATGTTTACATACAACGCAAATTGCTAATAACAAGCTTATCTTCCCAACTTATTTCATATAATCGTACAGCTGGTTTCACTATTCGGTCTCCACCATCCACACCCAAGGTATCAACCATATGACTGAGTGATGTCATCATAGGCTAAAACAAAAGAGAACAAGAGATTGCGATCAAAGAAATCATATATCATGTAGTAAGGGCGAAAACAAAGCCACATAGTAACTCTGAAAACAATCTATGTCCCGTTAATGCTATCAAATGACAACATTCAACTCATATATACAACGATATACCTAAAGATACTATTGTATGTGCTGATTAAGTTGGTAAGTTTTAATATGTGATAATATTACCCAAAATCAACCATTATTAAGCAATTTTTTTTTTTTATATTTTCGACATCATTAGATTTGTTTCTATCTGTTTAGAAATTTCAAAGTCTAACAAATAAGTAAAGTAAAGCAGAAGTAAACATTACCTCCGTTCTGAAATACCTTGCAACTGATTATAATTGTGTGGGAAAATATCACTATGGGCATGCTTGTATTCGGAGTAAATATTTAAGGGAGTAAAAAAAGTCAAACTAATAAAATGAAGTTAATAAATGAGAAATTATTAGTTAAATTTGATTGTTGTAGAGGTGGAAGAATTGTTGCAAAGTCATAAAAAATAAAGGGAGCTCTCAATTTTATGGGGTAAATATTTATCCTAGGGGAGGGTGGGGAAATGTATTACCTCCATAATAGGGGAAACTATCTTCTTTTTCCATCATTGTTTTTATTTTATGCTCATTTTATCTTCTTCACAACTATCTCAACTACTTCAAATGCATCTCTATTTGGTTTTATTTCATTAGTTTAACTTTTTTTACTCCCTTAAATATTTACACCCAATACAAGCATGGCCTAAATTGCAACTTGCAAGTATATACAATGGAGGACACTCAACTAATTTGTAAAGTTCATTTTATTTATACATATTATGTAAAGTTCATTCTAATTTTATTAGACAGTAGTAGTTCGTATAAATTGTGCCAAAAAAACAAAATAATCATTACGTAGGCAAATTAAAAATGCTAGTATATGATGGACTGAACACTCATCTCCTCATATGTGTTGAATCAATTTAATTATCAAATTTGTATTATATATTACACAATGCAATATTATAATAGGATTCTTAATCAAATGACCCAGGCAGGCGCTCAAGTCTAAAATCTCTGCGCATCGTCAATGTAACACCCCTAATTTTTATCGTGTTTTGAATAATTATCTATATAAATAAATCATCGTTATAAGTTAATTAAATTAATTAAGTAGACAAGTATCACATAGTGTTTCTTTTACCCTTAAATAAAATAAAAAGGAATAGATACATAATTAATACTAAAAGGAATAGATACATAATTTTTTTTTTGAATACAGATACATAATTAATACTAAATAAAAGGAATAATAAAATAAAATAAAAGGAGTAATTACATAAATAATATAGATAAAATAAAAATAACAATAATAATTAGGAGGGAAAGTGAAGGGGTGACCAATTATGTGAGGGAGCTAAAGAGGTTTGTAACTCCTCTCTTAATTGTGTATCATGGCAATTAAGAGAAAAATCTCTCTAAAGCTTCTTAAAGCCTTTTCATCATTCTTTCTTTTCCTCTCATTCTAACTTTCATTTGAGTAAGAAAGATAAGAGCATTTCTTTTTCTCTCATTTTCTCTCTTGATATCGGCTTTTCACAAAAAAAAAAAAAAAAAAGAAAAAAAAAAAAAAAAAAAAAAAACAACTTGTGTGTTCATCCTATCTCTCAATCAAGGGTAAGTGAAACTCAAGTATTAATATTAGATTTTTACATTTAAGATAAATTATATCTTATATTTTGCTTATGATGATATCCTATGACTTTTTAGGAGGATTGAATATTTTATATAAGTTTTATTTATTTATATAATCCTTTAATAAAATTGATTTGTTAAAAGGATTAAATCAAAATTTTTTTATATATGATTTTTCATTGATCTAAATTCTTTAACAAAATTTAAATTTGTTACAAGAATAAAGTCAATTTTAATATTTAAATGAATTTATTTTATGATCTAAATTTTTTTCTAGCAAGATTTCAATTGTTAGAAGAAATTTAAAATGTGTAGAAATATTTAGAGACAATGAACTGTAACAAGAGGGGGGGGGGTGAATTGTTACTTTCGACTTTGGAGTATTTTCGCCCTATTTTCTTGCGGAATTTGAATAATAAAAATACTCAAGACAAAATAAAGAAAACTAAAAAGAAACACCAAGATTTAACGTGGGAAAAAGAACCACGACCCACTAGGGATTTCTCTTCTCTATTATTTTATGTAAATCAACTCTCTATTACATAAAATAATTTCTCCTTCTCCTTCTCTACTCTTTTCTCTTTCTCTTCTCTCGGTATCTCCTTACCGTTTCTCTATTCTCCTTCTCTCTACTCTTCTCTATTCCCCTTTAGACTTACCCAAGTCTATTTACAAATTTACTCAAATAAACCCGTACAAGATTTATCTAAAATGGATGAATCAAATCAAGAATTGCACAAGGATTAAATCTTGAAATTAATTAGCAATTAAAATCGATCAAGATTTCCTCTTCTTTGATTTTGAGAACTCACGAAATATTTTGGGCACAAATATTTTCGGAAAAATATTTTTCTCTCAAATGATCACCAAATGTGCCGGTTGTGGAAAAATCATTTATATAGATTTTTAGATCTAATTTAGCCATAATCCCATGATCAAAGATTGTGGGAGTTGTGGGCTAATTACGTGAGAGAGTGGTGAGGAAAGCTTGGTGGTTACTCCAAGTTTTCTTGTCTTCTAGCTAAAAATAGCTAAGACAATTTTAAGAAAACTAATTTTAAGATCTAAATTAAAAAGTTAGTTATTTTTAATTCAAGATCTAGATTTAAATTAATTTTAAGAAAACTACCTTGTGCAACTTAATTTATATCACCCGTACAACAAATCTAAAAAAGAGAAATAAAATTAAAAAAATTATTCTCTTAATTATTTTTGTTGACCCCTTCTCTGACCGCTGATCTGGGAACACTGCACTGTCTCCGATTGACCAATCTTCGAACTCTGACTTGATCTTGGAACAGTTACTTAGTAATCCCTTTTCAACGCTTAATGGTCCATCAACGACCCTTATAAAGATCGGATATTTGACCTATCAAAACAATCTCAAAGACATAATATGTTTGTTTATTAAAGTTTATGTTATCATCAAAACCAAATGGGCCAACATATTCCCCCTTTTTGATAATGACAAACTTTATAAACAAACTTAATAAAGATAGAGTAAAACAAGTATAATGAACATGCTTGAGATTAACACACATTCAACTAAATCTAGTAAATTAAATCGTTACAAATAATTTACTAAACTCTCATGTAACCATATTACTCTAAATAAAATTTTAAAACTCTTTTTTTTCGAAAATCATGTGGTTTTTTTTTTTTTTTTGAAATGAACCTATGCATTAACTTAAATCAAGTTCGGCCAAGGTTTGAAGACCTTGGGGGAAAGGGTCCATACACAGTTTTTCATCAGCTATACCCGTATCCCATCTAGCAACAAGGTGAGCAAGCGTGTTTCCCGCTCTTTTTACATGACTACACCCAAAACCCGATAAGCTAGAACTTAAAGAAACAATATGATCAAAGATAAGATGGATCGGGGAGAGCCCCACAACATTGTTCTCAATAGCAGAAATAACAGTCATTGAATCTCCTTCAAGCTGGATGTTGTTGTACCCAAAACGCAAAGCAAGCTCGACCCCAAAAAGTGCAGCTGCGGCCTCACAAACATCCACCTCCCAATTGCATTTTAGTCTACGAACTGCTGCCAACTCGACAAACAACACCAAGACCTCTATCAACACCATTATTCACGTGTGCATCAAAGTTAATTTTGACCCAGCCGCTGATTAGGGGGCACCATGACGTGAATTGCAAGATATGAATAGGATAATGACACAAAACCTTCTCGGAGTAGCAATTGTAATCTGCAACCAGCCTATTAAAATCAGTAGCTACTCTAACCGGATCCCCGCTCTCATTTTGAAATACTTGTTTGTTTCGGAAGAACCATGCCGCCCACAATGTTGCGCAAAAGGAAAGGAAATCATCAGAGGACGTGTGACCATGTACCCATAGGATAAAATCAGAAGCCGAGGAATGGGAGCATCGTTGATGGTATTGAAAGCAGAATGTTGAACCCACATAGGATAAGAGTTTGGGCAGTCCACTAAAGCATGGAGAAGAGTCTCATTAGAGCCACCACAACGATCACAAACAGGAGATGGAACGCAAAATCTGTTGTAGAGCACCGCTTTTGAGGCTAGAGAACCTTTGCAGAGTCTCCAAAGGAAGTGCTTGAGCTTAGGAGGGCCCATCACGTTCCACACAATACGCCAAAGCTTTTCAAAATCAGCAGCTGCGGGGTTCGAATCAGCACCACGATGTCCAAGCAGCCCGAGCCAATACCCACTCTTCATCGAGTAAATGCCATTTTTATTTGGGAACCAAAACAGATTATCATTTGGCCATTGTCTTGAAAGTGGAATCATGAGGATGTTAGCCATAGTAGCAGAATTGAACAGACGAGAGAGGATAGAGCAGTCCCAAGCAGCATTATCAAAATCAATCAGCTCAGATACTGACATATTTGCGTGAGGAGCATCAACAGAAATAGGCGTGGTCATCTCTCCTCCTCGAGGAACCCATTTATCATGACATACTCTAATGTTCACCCCGTTCCCAACACGCCAGCTCAAGCCCTCCAACAGAACAGATTTTGCACCCCAAATGCTTCGCCAAGTATAGCTCGGATCATAGCCTCTATTCGCTTCCAGCACCGATGAATGTTTGAAGTACCGTGCTTTGAAAACCTCAAGTAGCAAGGGGTTTGTACCCATGAGCAAACGCCAAGATTGTTTTGCAAGCAGCGCCGCATTATAACATTTTAAGTCACGGAAACCCATACCACCTTTACTTTTCGGAAGACACAAGCTGCTCCAATTATGCCAGTGAATTTTTCGTTGTTCATTGTTCGATCCCCACCAGAATTTAGCAAAGAGAGCATGGATATCATCTATTAATCCACTGGGCAAACGGAAAATGCTCATCATATAAACTGGAATGGCTTGAATGACGGATTTGATAAGCACCTCCTTCCCCGCTCGAGACAAGAACTTCTCCTTCCACCCTTGGATTTTCTTCCAAACACGGTCTTTATCATGTGGTTAAACATGACTAAGTTTTTTTTTTTGTTTAAAAACAAGACAAAAATATGAAAATAAATATAACTATACTTATAAATTAAGAAAATTATAAACTAAGAAACATAAAAACATAAAATAAGAAACACAACAATCTAAGTAATTCAAAATATCATGAGTTTTGAGGATCAAAGATAAACAAAGTGATATTCAATAAATCAATCAAGCAACAATTAATCAATTTATTTGTCCATATAAACCAAACATAATATAAGTAAACCAATGAAGATCATTTCGTAAGACAAATAATTTCATCCATATAAAGCTTAAGTATATCAAACAGTAAGTCAACAAACTAAGTATTATGAAGTAAACTAAGAACATTCTAAACATTTTTTTAAAAAAATTTTAGAACAAACTAAAATAACCTAAAGTCGTAGTTTTTAGTTATTAGAACAAAACAGAGAAGAAAATCAATTGTCAAAATTAAGCAAAACATAAGCATTCACAAGCATTCATTTAAGTTTGTTTGCTACTCTTCCCCCTTTTGGCATCAATCAAAAAGTAGGGGTGTAAATCAATCCACAGCTCTAAGGCAAGCATTAGACAAATTAAGATAGTAAGCAGCAAACTAAGAAAATAAATGCCAAAACATGAATCAAGAAAGCACACATTCAAACAGCATAGACCATGGGGATAGAAAATAAAGATGATATAAAGGATAAAA
Organism: Amaranthus palmeri; assembly: GCA_019776075.1. Lineage (NCBI taxonomy): Eukaryota > Viridiplantae > Streptophyta > Magnoliopsida > Caryophyllales > Amaranthaceae > Amaranthus > Amaranthus palmeri. Next base: position 96,371 of record JAAKBH010000765.1, read on the forward strand.
AGTAGTGGGTTAGTAAGTAGCATAATCAAAACATAAACTGTTTTGTACCCCAATTGGTACACAAAATAAGCAAAAAAAAATTTGTTTAAAGATTACAACTAAAATGGGCCAACCAAACATTAAATTTTAATTAGATAACAGAAGCAGGAGAGATCAGGCAGCAGTCTCCTCATCAACAAATTCAGTCTGCACCTCCACTGTGTCAAGCTTCGCACCAAGACGTGTTTCCATGTCGGTGAGTTGCTCAGCAATGGTAGATAGTGAGGCACGAACTTCACTTTGAAACGCAATGAGTTGAGACTGCAAGGAATCAAATTTACCAAGGATAAGATCAATTGGAGTTGGAGGAGAGGGTGAGGAGTCTTTGTCAAAACCAGTGGGTGATGGTGGTGATGTAAATGGTGGTGGAGTAGTGGCTATTGGTGATGGTGGTGGTGATGGTATAGGTGACATTGGTTTAGGTGAAGATGGGGCATCATCAGTTTGTTTGGTAGGGAGACTAGACGTAGCTTCATCCTTACCAACCTTTACCTTGGAAGCAAGCCTTGTACTCTTCCTAGGAGCGATTTTGGAATCCTCCTTAATTGGTTTAGTAACCTCCTCATCACTCGAACTATCACTGGAGTCAACCTCCTCAAGTTCCTCCTTTGAAGCTTCCCCCTCAGAAGGAGCTTCCCTCTTATCCTCATTTACTTCTGCCTCCTTAGTACTGGCAGAGGAAACAGCACAGTGATCCTCCATTTTCTTTTCTTTCTTTCCTTCTTCCTCAACCTCCTCTTGATTTTCAACTTCCTCTTCATCAGAAACAACCTCATCAATATCTATGAGGTCCTCTAAAATTCCCTTCTCATTAACATTTAAATGTAAATTTTTAAGGCATTTAGCGCCTATTTGATTGTTTGCAGACATGGGGAAATGAAGACCCTAAAGTGGTACACCAAACTTCTTAAAAACACAAGTTAACAACCCTCCATAACCAATCATGAGACCCTTCTCAACACACTCAGACAAGTGAGATACCATCAATGACGGAAAATTTATTTTAATATGGTTAGCCATGCAATAAATTAACGTAGCATCGCGTAAATTGACTTCACTCCGCTTAGAGTTGCGGGGCAAAATGAATCTACGAGCGATGTTGTAAAGCAACTTGTGTAAAGGAGACAACGACATGTGACTAAACCTTTTCTTGTCTTCCTGACCAAGAAATTTCAGGACGGTCTTCTCAGTAATACCCGAAAAAACAATTTTGGACCCAACATAATATGTGTCAAAACCAACTGTAGGAACTTCAAACCACTCGCCAATCATCAAACTACTAAATTCAATTTTAATTTCTTTAACCGTACTGGAGCAGACACCGTTTTCTATGGACTCACGCATCAAATTTGGGTAAATAGGGTTGCATGAATGATCATACATTAACTTTTCCCACCCCTGATTTTGTAAAATAGCATGAAATTGGGGAAAGAAAGTAGAATCATACCAATATTTGTCAAGTCCAAACCCGACTGACATCTCTTTTGCTACCTCTTCCGCACTATCAGGATCTATGCGCTTGCTCCTTTTAGGTGGTTTAGATGAAGAAGTACCTTTTGGGGTTCCACGGGTTCTCTTTTCTCCGGCATGCATGGACTGTTTTGGCGTGTTGGTCTTGGATGGTTCTTGTGAAGATGAAGGTGGTATGTTAGGGTAGATTACTTGTAATGGCTTGGGTTGAGAGGATTTCGGCATTTTCTTGCTTGATGAAGATGATTTTGGGGTTTTCATGGTGAGAATGAGAGAAATTAGGGATTTGAGAAAGAAATAAGCTTTTAATGGGTTGGCGGTTTGCAAGAGTAGTACAAGTAAGGTGGATGTGAGTGATGGATGGGACAAATGAGTGTAAGGGTTATAAAGGTGTGAAGGGACGACTAGTGAGGGGTTTGTACTACTTCCACAATGGCGATTTTAGGAGGTGTAAGGGTGGTTATTAATTAAGCTTAGTTCGTTGAATATGTCGATTTAGATAACTACCTTCCGAAACACCTCGATGATCCGTCTTCCATTTTATAAATAATGTTGGCTCACCGAAATAAATTAAAAAAAAAATAAAATGCTGGAATTTGTGAAAAATAAAATATTTTTGTGATTTTTGAAAAATAAATTATAATATGTTGAATATAATATATAAAATAATAATATATAGTATAAAATAAATTTATGCTACTTGGTCTAATCAGTTCAAACATGCAAGCAATCAAGATTAAGTTTAAGACATAAATTTAAATAGAAGCATACCCAAATCTCGCAATGATTGAATAATCAATCTTGGTTGTTGTAGTTGATTGAACCCTTCCGATTTTTCGTGATGTTTTGAGAAAAAATACTAGCATTAAACTTTAGTGAAGCTTGATCATACCTAGCTCCAACCTCATCTTTTCGAATTGTTCTCTTGGAAGCGGTTTGGTCATTATATCTGCAACTTGATCACTAGTATTGACATGTTTAACAACAATATTTTTATGCTCTACATTATCCTTAAGAAAATGGTGTCTAATATGAATATGTTTAACTCTAGAATGATGCACTGGATCTTTAGAAATGCAAATAGCACTAGTATTATCACAATAAATAGGAACACATTCAAGTTTAATACCAAAATCTCTTAGCTGTTGTTTAATCCAAAGCATTTGGGAACAGCAGGCTGCTGCTGCCACGTATTCAGCTTCTACAGTGGATAAAGCTACTGTGTTCTGTTTCTTGGAACTCCATGATACCAAACAAGATCCAAGAAACTGTACCATTCCTGAAGTGCTCTTTCTATTCACAAGATCTCCTGCATAATCTGCATCACTATACCCTTTCAAGTCATAGACATCACTTTTCGGATAAAATAGGGATAAGTCATCTGTTCCCTTTAAATATCTTAGAATCCTTTTAACTGCCGTATGATGTGATTCTTTAGGATTTGATTGAAATTTAGCACACAAACCAACACTAAAAGATATATCAGGTCTACTAGCTGTTAAGTATAGTAGTGATCCTATCATGCCTCTATACATTGTTTGGTCAACATTTATACCGTTAGCGTCTTCGTCTAACCTAATGTTAGTGGCCATGGGTGTATGGTTTGTCTTAGCATTATCTAGTCCATATTTCTTTAGAAGTTCTTTTATATATTTTTGTTGATGAATATAAATACCATTAGCAGTTTGTTTAATTTGCAAACCAAGGAAGAAATTTAATTCTCCCATCATGCTCATTTCAAATTCCTTACTCATTAGGTCAGCAAATTCCTTACATAACGATTCGTTAGTAGCACCAAAAATAATATCATCAACATATATTTGAACAACTAAAATATTCGAACCTTTATTCTTAAAGAATAAGGTTTTATCAATTTTACCACGTATGAACTTGTTATCAATAAAAAACTTAGATAATCTCTCGTACCATTGTCTAGGTGCTTGTTTTAGCCCATAAAGAGCTTTGTCAAGCTTGTAGACGTGATCCGGAGAAATTGGGTTTTCAAAGCCAGGTGGTTGTTCCACAAACACTTCTTCTTCTAGAAACCCATTTAAGAAAGCACATTTTACGTCCATTTGATATAATTTAAAATTCATGAAAGCAGCAAATAAAATAAGAATTCTAATAGCTTCTAATCTAGCTACGGGAGCAAAAGTTTCAGTATAGTCAATACCTTCTTGTTGATTGTATCCTTTTACCACTAACCTTGCTTTGTTTCTTACGATTGTTCCATGTTCATCTAGCTTGTTCCTGAATACCCATTTAAGTCCAATTATCTTATTGTTCTTCGGTTTAGGTTCCAAGTGCCATACTTTGTTTCTTTCAAATTCATTCAATTCGTCTTGCATAGCTACCACCCAATCCGAATCTTGTAAAGCTTCTTCATGATTCTTGGGTTCCATTGTTGAAAGAAAAGCAAAGTGTGCACAAAAGTTTCTCATTTCTGACCATGTTTGTATTCCTTTGTTCATGTCGCTTATGATCAAGTCTAGTGGATGTGATTTTTGATGTTTTCACGGTCTTGGAACAAAGTCTCTGGTGGAGACAGACGTGGAAGCAGGCTCACTGACTTGATTCTGATCTGGTTCATCATTATTTCTCTCCTGTTGAACTTCTCTTGGATTATCTGGATTAGGAACTGCAGGCTGTTCCTGTTCTGCCTGTGGCTCCTGTTCTTGATTTGGTTCAGCATTCTGAACCTGTGGTTGTTCTTCTTGATCTTGCTCCTTTTGTATAAGTTCTTCACCGTCCAAATCAGCAAGACCTATTTTAAAATCACCTGTTTCTTGTTCACTTGTCATAAAGTTAGTTTCATCAAATATTATGTGAACAGATTCCTCAACACACATGGTTTTCTTGTTATAAACTCTATATGCTTTACTATGAGATGAATAGCCAAGAAATACCGCTTCATCACTTCTTTCATCGAATTTACCTATATTTTGTTTTCCATTAACATGCACAAAACATCGACATCCAAAGACTCGAAAATATGAAATATTAGGTTTAATTCCTTTAAATAATTCGTAGGGGGTTTTAGAAGTGATAGGTCTAATTAAGACGCGATTTAATATATAGCATGCAATATTAACGGCTTCGGCCCAAAAATTTCTAGGTAAACCACTAGCAATCAACATAGTTCTAGCCATTTCCTCTAAAGTTCTATTTTTACGTTCAACCACACCATTTTGTTGTGGTGTTCTAGGTGCGGAGAAATTGTGACTTAAACCATGCTCATTACAATAATCCATAAACTTTGAATTTTCAAATTCTTTACCATGATCCGATCTTATGTGGACTAGTTGATTGTTACTAGATTTCTGAATTTTAGTAGCGAATGCAACAAATTCATCAAAGGCCTCGTCTTTGCTAGATAAAAATAAAGTCCATGTAAATCTACTGTAATCATCAACTATAACAAAAACATATCGCTTACCGCTGCGACTTTGAATTCTCATTGGTCCACAAAGATCCATATGAATTAATTCAAGTGGTCTTGAGGTGGTCACGACATTTTTAGGTTTGAAGGATGACCTTGCATGTTTTCCTTTAGCACAAGGATCACATACTTCATTCTTTTGAAATTTTAGGGACGGTAATCCTCTTACTAGGTCTTTAGATCGTAAATTATTAAGCAATGAAAAACTAGTATGACCTAATCGTTTATGCCAAAGAAGAGGGTCATCTTCTATAACGCTTAGACATGTTAAACTGGTTTTAGGAACAGTGTGCAGGTCCACCACGTAGGTGTTCCCTTTTCTGATCCCTTCCAGAATGATGTCTCCTGTGTCGTTCCTAGAAATGATGCACTTATCAGAAGTAAATTTTACAGAGTTACCTTTGTCGCAAAATTGAGAAATACTTAAAAGATTGTGCTTTAAATTCTCGACCAAAAATACATTATCTATAGCATGGGAACTTGACCTTCCTATCTTGCCTTTTGCAATGATTTCACCTTTCATGTTGTCGCCAAAGGTCACCGTTCCTCCATCATAGGCTTCTAGTGAGAGAAATTTTGATCTATCACATGTCATGTGCTTGGAACAGCCACTGTCGAGATACCATGAGCTGTTCCCCCTCACTAGAACCTGCAAAACGAAATTAATTGTTAGAGAGTGGAACCCAGCCATCCTTGGATTCCATGTCGATTATACAAGAATCATATTTCTTAATCCAAACTCTATCGACATATATTTGGTTCATTTTGTTATGCTGTTCCCTTTTTAAACATTGATGTTTTAGGTGCCCAGTTTTGCCACAAAAGGAACAGACCTTTTTACTTGGGAGATCAATGTAGACCTTTTTCTTTTTATCATGTTTGTCATATCCTAGACCTTCGGTTCCTTTGGTTCTAGCATTAAGAATCCATTTGGGAACTTCTTTGATTTTCCCTTTTTCTCTTGAATTTAATTCAAGCTTAAGTCGATCATTTTCTTTTAAGGCGGATTCTAGGTCTAATTTCATCTGTAAAAGGACACATTTAATTTCTTTATAAGACTCGTAATTTACTTCCATCTCAAATTGCTTAGGTTGATTCAATTCAATATTTAACATGATGTTTTCTTCTTTAACCTTTTCTATAGCTTCTTTTAACATCACATTATTATCAAGCAATTCAAAAAATCGAGTTTGCACATCGGACCTAAAAGAATTAAGGTAGGATATTTGGTCTTTGCATGCTTTAAGGTCTTTTTCAGTTTTGAGACAGATGGCGGTTTGTTTTTCTAAATTTTTGTGAGATTCTAAAATCATTTTAATTAATCTATGTTTATCCAATTTAAATAAATAATCAGAAAATGGATCAGTAGACATTACCTCTTTTCCTTTAGCCTTTTCATCATGCGTCGCCATGAGACAAAGATTGGCTACTTCTTCTTCTTCAATGGGAGCTTCGGTTTCGGTTTCGCTTTCGGATTCTCCCCATGCAGCTATCATGGCTTTGCGTAAATCGGCTTTGTTGAAGTTTCCTTTTGTAGGTTGTCTTCTTGTTTCTCTTGCTTTCCCTTTACCTTTCTCATTCTTCCATAATGGGTAATCCTTGATTAAATGCTCGGTACTTCCACATTTGTAGCATTCATATGTTTTGGAATTTGAAGTTCCTCTTTCTTTGTTGTTTCTTTGATTCTTATATTTGTTGTTCCTGAAGAACTTCTTGAACCTACGTACCAGCAAGGCTGCCTCTTCCTCATCAGTTTCTGATTCTTCTTGATCGTTTGCTGTCAGAGCCAGACCCTTGTTCCTGGAACTGTCAGCTGTTCCCAAATGTAATTCATGAGTCATAAGGGATCCAGCCAACTCTTCCAGATTAAACTTTGTGAAATCTTTAGATTCTTGAATGGCTGTGACCTTCGCTCTCCAACGATCATCTTGAGGTAGGCTTCTTAGGATTTTTCGCACTTGTTCGTATGAGGTAATTAGCCTTCCAAGGGAGACAAGCTCATTCGTGATATTCGTGAACCTAGTAAACATTTCTTGAATGCTTTCTTTAGGTTCCATCACAAATCTTTCGTATTTGGACATGAGCAAATCAATCTTGGAACGTTTAACTTCACTCGTTCCTTCGTGGGTAACTTCCAGCAGATCACAAATTTGTTTGGCGGTTCTGCATCCCATAATGCGATTATGTTCATTTGGACCAAGCCCACAATGAAGCAATTTGATAGCAAGAGCGTTCATTTCCATCTTTTGAAAATCTTCTTTCTCATATTCTGTGATAGGTTTGGGAACAGTCTCGTTATTGGAGTTGGTAGTTGTTACCTCAAAATCTCCAACTTCGATGACTCTCCAAACTTGATAATTTTCGGCTTTGATGAAGATCTCTATCCTGTTTTTCCAATATGTATAGAATTTGCCATCGAACATTGGTGGTCTCTGAGTAGAGTACCCTTCTTCCATGGGCTCGTTCATTTTCTGCATCTCTAGTACACCAAGATACGGCTCTCAGGGTTTCCTGATCAAATGAGGAAAAGGGCTCTGATACCAATTGTAGAAACACTTAGAGACAATGAACTGTAACAAGAAGGGGGGGGGGGGTGAATTGTTACTTTCGACTTTGGAGTATTTTCGCCCTATTTTCTTGCGGAATTTGAATAATAAAAATACTCAAGACAAAATAAAGAAAACTAAAAAGAAACACCAAGATTTAACGTGGGAAAAAGAACCACGACCCACTAGGGATTTCTTTTCTCTATTATTTTATGTAAATCAACTCTCTATTACATAAAATAATGTCTCATTCTCCTTCTCTACTCTTTTCTCTTTCTCTTCTCTCGGTATCTCCTTACCGTTTCTCTATTCTCCTTCTCTCTACTCTTCTCTATTCCCCTTTAGACTTACCCAAGTCTAATTACAAATTTACTCAAATAAACCCGTACAAGATTTATCTAAAATGGATGAATCAAATCAAGAATTGCACAAGTATTAAATCTTGAAATTAATTAGCAATTAAAATCGATCAAGATTTCCTCTTCTTTGATTTTGAGAACTCACGAAATATTTTGGGCACAAATATTTTCTGAAAAATATTTTTCTCTCAAATGATCATCAAATGTGCCGGTTGTGGAAAAATCATTTAAATAGATTTTTAGATCCAATTTAGCCATAATCCCATGATCAAAGATTGTGCGAGTTGTGGGCTAATTACGTGAGAGAGTGGTGAGGAAAGCTTGGGTGTTACTCCAAGTTTTCGTGTCTTCTAGCTAAAAATAGCTAAGACAATTTTAAGAAAACTAATTTTAAGATCTAAATTAAAAAGTTAGTTATTTTTAATTCAAGATCTAGATTTAAATTAATTTTAAGAAAACTACCTTGTGCAACTTAATTTATATCACCCGTACAACAAATCTAAAAAAGAAAAATAAAATTAAAAAAATTATTCTCTTAATTATTTTTGTTGACTCCTTCTCACATATAAATACCCATTTTAGGGTTAGAGCAAGGTTAATCACAAAATTAGAGAGCAATCACAAGAGAGCCATAATTCTTTGTGATTGTGAGATTGATTCATCTTGTACAAACTTTGCAATTCATAGTGAAAGTGTTAGATCTCGGTGCCGGTGGACGTAGCTATCACACTGATAGTGAACCACGTAAATTTCTTGTGTCTTTTCTTTTTGTTTTGGTTTGAATCTTTATTGTTTTGTTATTGTTTTCGATCTTTGCTTCCGCTGTCGCACAACAATTGGTATTAGAGCTCAGGTTTAGTCCTTGGAGAGTTTTTGACTGAAACAAGGGCTTGAGATTCTACAATTAGAATTGAGAAATTTACCGGGAAAAATAGCTTCGGGCTATGGCAAATTAAGATGAAGGCTCTGTTGAAACAACAGCTAATCTGGCGTCCGTTGGCTCCAAAGAGTACTACTACGGGGTCGGAAGACGGATTAAATGACAGGCAATTAGCGGTGATAGAGGAAAAGGCTCACTCTACCATCTTGCTGAGTTTAGATGATCATATCATCACGGAGGTCGCTGATCAGGCTACGGCGGTGGAATTGTGGTTGAAATTAGAGTCATTATACAGGACTAAGTCGCTGACCAACAAACTATTGCTGAAGCAGCGGTTGTTTAGCCTCCGAATGCAGTTAGGTACACGCTTACGGGAACATCTTGAGAAACTTAACTCTATTTTGCTTGATTTACGTAACTTAGATGTTAAGATAGATGATGAGGATGCTACGTTGATTTTACTTGTGTCTCTACCGTCTAGCATTTCGAATTTTTTTGAGTCTTTTGTTGTTGGTAAGGACTCTTTGACCTAAGAAGAAGTGAAGGCAACACTTCATACTAGGGAACTTCGTCAGAAAGCTATAGGTGATAATGGGGATAATGGCAGTGGGTTGTTTGTTAAGTCCGAGAAGTATAAAAAGAAAAAGGGGTTTAAAAAGGGCAACAATTTTGGGTCGGGTGCTGGAAATGATAATGATGGACCTAATAAGACTGCGAGAAAGACCTGTTACTACTGTAAAGAACCGGGTCACTTTAGGGTAAACTGTCCAGTAAGGAAGGGAAAATCCCAAGCTGCTGTAGTTGAGGAGAAACTGAAGGAGAATTATATTTCTGAGAAAGAGTTGGCACTTGTTAGTTCAGCTAAGTCTGAGGATCTTTCAGATGGTTGGGTTCTAGATTCAGGGTGTTCGTTCCATATGAGTCCATGTCGAGACTAGTTTGATACATACGAGTCTTGCAATGGGGGTACGGTTATTGTAGGTAACAATGCACCATGTAAGGTTAAGGGTATTGGGTCTATGAAATTGAGGACTAATGATGGTCGAAGGTTAACATTGACTAATGTGCGACATGTTCCCGCTTTGGGGAAAAATATGATTTCTTTGGGTACCTTGGATGATTTGGGGAACAATGGGGTATTTTCAGATGGGAAGTTGTCTATATGTCGAGGTTCTGAGTTGGTACTTAAGGGTATCAAAAGGAACACCCTCTATGTCTTAGAGGGTGTTACACTGCCTAGTTCTGCGGTTTGCGCATCGGTGTCTCACCAAGAGATGACCAAGATTTGGCACATGAGGCTTGGTCATATGGGGGAGAAGGGGATGCAGCTATTGTCTAAAAGGGGTCTACTATCCGGGATCAAGGTTGCCAACCTTGAGTTTTGTGAGCATTGTGTGTTTGGGAAGAAACACAGGTCTAAGTTCAGCAAGGGTGTTCATATTACTGATGATGTGCTCGATTATGTCCATTCAGATTGTTGGGGTCCATCTAGGGTTGAAGGTATGGGAGGTTTCCGCTATTTTGTGTCTTTTGTTGATGACAAGTCCCGATACACATGGCTTAGGTTGCTTAAGTCAAAGGATGAGGCCTTCAAAGCTTTTAAGCAATGGAAAGCTTTGGTGGAAAATCGACAAGGTAGGAAGATAAAGAAGCTACGAACAGACAATGGGCTAGAGTTTTGCAGAGAGGAGTTTGATCAGTTCTGTGCAGATGAGGGTATTGGTCGGCATCATACCGTCAGGATGACACCATAGCAGAACGGCGTTGTAGAGCGGGTTAATCAGACATTGCTTGAGAGAGTTCGATGCATGCTCTCTAATGCAGGGTTGGGGAGGAGGTATTGGAGTGAAGCTGTGATGACAGCTTGTTATATCATCAATAGGGATCCTCATTCGGGAATTGACTTTAAAATCCCGTTTGAAATTTGGAGTGGTAAGTTGCCTAGTTTTTCAAATTTGAAGATTTTTGGTTGTGTTGCTTATTATCATGTTAGTGAGGGTAAGCTGGATCCACGAGCCAAGATGGGGTGTTTTGTTGGGTACAGTGATGGTGTGAAGGGGTTTAGGATCTATTCGCCTTCGGAGGGTCGTGTCATCCTTAGTAGGGATTTCATATTCCATGAAAGCACCATGTATTCCAAGAAGAGCTCGGAGTCTTCTGATTTGGGGAAGGAAGGGGAGAACGTGCCACAGACCAATGGGGTACTTGAGGTACATCAGTCATCCATTGTTGATTTACCTCGAGTGCAATTTATTGATGATGATGCTGAGGTTCCAGTGCCTAGTACTCCTGAGCCTGAGGTTATTTCACCTTCACCTAACTCTGGGGTGGAGGTGGAGCAGTCTATTCAAGGGTCATCTAGTCAATCTGACACCATTCTTGAGTGGCCTAGACGTGCTATCAAGAAGCCTTTTAGGTTGATCGAATAGATGGAGGGAAGAAATTGTTGTGTTGATAGTTTTACAGGTTATGCATTGAGTGTAACTGATGATGTAGAGTACGAACCTGCCAAGTATAAACAAGCAATTAGTTGTAGTGAGTCGGCGCAATGGCTTGCTGCGATGGGTGAAGAGATGCAATCTCTTTACAAGAACAGGGTGTGGGAACTTGTGAACGTGCCAGAGGGGAGAAAACTTGTGGGGTGTAAATGGATCTTTAAGAAGAAAAAAGGGACGTCTGAATCTGAGAAAGTGCGTTTTAAGGCAAGGCTAGTTGCTAAGGGGTTTAGTTAAGTAGAAGGGGTTGACTTTGTGGAGATATTCTCACCGGTTGTTAGACATACTTCTATTCGTGTGCTACTGTCAATTGTAGCGCACTATGACCTTGAACTGGAGCAATTGGATGTTAAGACGACTTTCCTTCATGGTGATTTGGAGGAGGAGATTCTGATGAAGCAGCCCGAGGGATTCGAGATTCCGGGGAAAGAGCACTATGCATGTAGGTTGCTAAAGTCTTTGTATGGACTTAAGCAATCCCCTCATCAATGGTACAAGAGGTTTGATTCTTTTATGGTTTCGCATGGTTTTAGTAGGAATTCATATGATTGCTGTGTGTATCATAGTATGGTTCCATGATTTACTTGATATTATATGTTGATGACATGCTGGTTGCCACAAAGCATAAATATGATGTTGATAGACTTAAAGAGATGCTTAGTTCTGAATTTGACATGAAAGACTTAGGTCCTACTAAGAAGATTTTGGGTATGGAGATCTACAGGGATCGGGCTAGAGGTAAACTTTTCTTGACTCAGAAAAGTTATATTGAAAAGATTCAGTCACGTTTTGGGATGGAAAAGTTTAAGCCTATAAGTACGCCTACTTCTGTGAACTGCAAATTATCTTTGTCTATGTCTCCTCAAACTGAGGAAGAACTAGCATATATGTCTAAGGTTCCCTATGCCAACACGGTTGGCTGTTTGATGTACGTTATGGTTTGCACTAGACCGGATTGCGCATGTTGTTAGTGTGGTTAGTAGGTTCATGTCTCGACCTGGAAGAGAGCATTGGCAAGGAGTGAAAAGGATTTTTCGCTACTTGAGAGGGACAACAGATATTGGGCTTGTGTATGGAAATGATGAAGAGTGTTTGGTAACTGGGTACAGTGATTCTGATTATGCGGCGGATGTGGATACTAGGAGGTCCGTGACCGGTTATGTATTTACCTTGGGTGGTTCTGTAGTGAGTTGGAAGTCGACTTTGCAATCTTCAGTTACATTGTCTACAACTGAAGCTAAGTACATGACTTTAACCTCTGCAGCAAAGGAGTCTATTTGGCTCAAAGGCCTAGTGGGTGAATTGGGTATTTCACAGGATTATGCTACGGTGTATTGTGATAGCTTAAGTGCCATTTGCTTAGCTAAAGACCAAGTACACCATGATCGGACCAAGCACATAGATGTCAGGTATCATTTCTTGCGCACTGATAAGAGGGTAAAGGTAAAGAAGAACGGGACCGCTGACAACCCAACTGATTTCTTTACTAAGTCTGTTCCGGTTAATAAGTTTAAACATTACTTGGACTTACTAAATATTGATTACTATGTGATGTGATCGGGCCCTTAGGGGCGGTGTTGGGGAGTTCCTGTTGTAGGTGTGTTGGCCTCAAGGTGGAGCTTGCCCGAGGCTTGTGATGTAGGTGGAGCATTATGAGTCGTTTTATACTTGTTTGTATATGTTTTGATGGGTCTTGGTTGAATATTTTTCGGATAGGTCTTGGTTGGAGACTTATCGGGATGTATAGCTTATGCATGAGCTTTGCATCGGGGTTTGGCTTGAGATTAGTTTGCTATGGTTGATGGAATCGTTTGCTGAATACGCGTTTTCGTCAAGGTGGAGATTGTTGTATAATGGTGACTCAAACTAAGTTACTATGGATGAAGATGAGTTGATGAAGATGGTCAAGAAACAGTGAGGAAAGCCGAGTAGGCGGCTGGTGGTGATAGGACTCGAGACGAGTCGGCTTTGATTGGAGCAAGCAATGGATTTTCCAGTAACTTTAGCCGAGTCGGCTTCCTTGGTGGTGAAGGGTGCCGCCGACTCGGCGGTGGAGTCTGACAAATTGCCCATCTTACCAGTAACATTCGCCGACTCAGCGGTGAGGCGTATCGGGGTACAGCCGACTCGGCTGTGTCGGCATTTCATACGGGCAGCAGTTTCCTCACATGTTTATGACGGTTACTTTTGTAAGTCTTGTAATAATTTCTTTAATTGGGTCTCACATATAAATACCCATTTTAGGGTTAGAGCAAGGTTAATCACAAAATTAGAGAGAAATCACAAGAGAGCCATAATTCTTTGTGATTGTGAGATTGATTCATCTTGTACAAACTTTGCAATTCATAGTGAAAGTGTTTGATCTCGGTGCCGGTGGACGTAGCTATCACACTGATAGTGAACCACGTAAATTTCTTGTGTCTTTTCTTTTTGTTTTGGTTTGAATCTTTATTGTTTCATTATTGTTTTCGATCTTTGCTTCCGCTGTCGCACAACAAAGTATTTAGCAAATATATTAGAATAACAAATTAATTATCTTAAACACAGTTTAATGTATTATAAACTAAGATGTCCAAAAATTTTCATTCCAAGAATGATAATTTTGTCAAAAATCAAGGGTCATTACTCATTAGAAAACAACTTTAAAAGTATTACAAAGATAATGCTGTGTACATTTAATCCAATCCTCATTAGATTAAAGAATTAATTATTTTAGGAAAAATTACCTACAATAATCCAAACTATTCATGATTTTCCAACAATAATCCCAACTATTGATTAACCATGAATAATCCCAACTTTGAGGGGTATTTTCCTAGAATAAACTTGGGTAACCCGATGACCTGCTATAGTAGGTAATTCACCAAAAAAATAAATTAAATATTAATTTAAAATTAGAAAATATTTTTGAAAATTTACATAAAAAAATCTAAATTATAAAAAATATCATAAATTTTTTATGACCATTTTTTTAACATTTTTTTCGACATTTTATTTTAATTTATCTTTTTTTTTAAAAAATAAAACTTGCTATAGCAAGTCATCCGGTCACCGGGTTTACTCTAGGAAAATACACCTCAAAGTTGAAATTATTCATGGTTAATCAATAGGTGGGATTATTGTAGGGAAATCATGAATAGTTTGGATTATTCTAGGTAATTTTTTCATTATTTTATAGGTGGTGAGTATCGAACCTCTTATTAGAAAAAGAATGAAAAGGGAAGTCTTTTTTTTTTTTTGAGGTTTGAAAAGGAAAGTCTTCAACTACTATGTAAACTGATTATTCTCTACATAAAATAACCCCTAAAACAAGCTACTTGGCATAAAACCCAAAAAAAAAAACAACCAAATGACCCCACATAATCAACAGAAAGCTAGTTGATCAAATAATAAATTTCAAATAATCCTAAATTTTATAGGAAAATTTACATATAATAATCCAATTTTTTCATATTTTTCCTATAATAATTTCATTTATTCTCGTATATCAACCATGAAAAATTACATAACAAAGCCAATAACCTATAACAGGATTAACATTAGGTAGTTTGGAAATAAAAATAAATAATTAGAATTTTTTAAAAAATTACCTTTTTGCCACCCACCATGACAACCACCTACTCCCGGCCCCTTTCTAGCCACCCTTAGTGCACCCAGCCTATCACCTCCCCTTCCCCACCCACATCTACTTCCCTCCGGCGACCACCAATCAACACACCGTACACCTAGCCTTATTAAGAGTCGAACAACTACCAATAAGAACATTCACTTACTACGTCACCCATAATCTCACCTCCACCCACCACGCGCAAAGTCTAGATAGGGTTTTGCCGTCACCACAACTGCATCCACCATCACCTTTTTCTTCTTCTTCCATCTTCGTCATTGCCCACTAAAGTCTTAAACCCAAATCTTGAAAACCCTAACCACAAAGTCTCAACAATTGCAACCACCATTCACCCACATCAAATGCCGATATTAATTTTAAACAGAGACTTTAGTGGTGGTTACGGGATGGTGTGAAGGGAAAGGGTTGGGTAGCGGTGGCGGAAAGAGGAGTTGAACAGCGGTGGTGGGCACATTGGGAGAGATTGGTAGATGGCCTTGATGGGGAAGGGGCTAGGTCGATGATCATGGCGGGGGACGGATCGGGGGTGTTGGGCATAGGCGGGAAAGGTTAACAAGTTAATAAAATGCGAGTAATATGAGAAACCTTCCAATTTTTTATGGTTCTAATCAAAAACCCTAAAAAAGAAATTAACACGATTTAATCAAAAATCAAAACAAATATACATAGTAGTAATAGTAATATTATGTTTCTTTGAGTTTATTTCTTTTAACCATTTTATAAGATGATTGATTGGTTAAGTAGAATAAACTTTAAGAGACAGGAGACATATGTTATAGTGTTATATAGATCAATAAACTCACATGTAGCCTACGTTATTTTTTTTCTACAGGATTAAGTTCCCGACAATTGTTTTTTTGAAGTAAACCTGTAGATTTATTACTAGCTCAAATCGAGCGCGGCCAAAGACCGAAGACTGTCACAAAATGGAGGCATACATATTTTCTCATGGCCAAAATCGGTACCCCATCTAGCATATAAATGAGCAATTGTATTACCCCCCTCCTAACATGGCTAGCATATACATCCGAAAAAGAATCAAGCAAAGAAAATAGAGAGTCAAGAACAATATGAATGAAGCACGCCCAGTAGAATGATTAATGATGGCTGATATTACTGATCTAGCATCTCCTTCAACATGAAGCTTCTCAAAACCCATCCTACTACAAACTTCCAGCCCATATTTAGCTGCCATAACCTCAGTAACCTCCGGGCTCCAATTCGCCCTGCATAGCTTCATTCCTGTGAGTACAATATCTCCCTGATCATTACGACACACAATAACCAAACCACGCCTGTACCCAGCACCTACAAACGCATCAAAATTGACCTTGATCCAACCATTCGCCGGGGGTCGCCAAGTATCATTGGTAGAACAACAAGAAGGAGCTTTGGTGAACACTTTGTGCGCATAGTCGTTATAATCCACGACCATTTTTATCATTGCAGAGGATAAGCGAGCTAGGTCACAAATTGAATTTTCCATTACGACTTTGTTCCGACTCATCCAACAAGCCCAGGTTGTCGCACAAATAAGAGATAATTCATCCTTCGTTGCATGAGAGAAGAGCCATTGAAAGAGAGCAATAAAGGATTGTTGTGGGGCATCATTAATAAGAGACCCAACAGTGGTAGCAACCCATAGACTGCGACGACCATCACAATCAAACAAAGCATGGCAATCCGTTTCCGGAGCATTATGACAGCGGGGACAGACAGCAGAATCCCTGATATGACGACGAGCCATAAGCTAATAAACCGGGAGAGAGCCTTTACAAGCCCGCCAAAGAAAGTGACGTAATTTCGGGGGTCCTCGAATATTCCATATTTTGTTTCAAACCTCATTCTGCCCCACCGCCAAAATACTTGAAGTGCCAAGCATCCCTAACCAATAACCCGATTTAATCGAATAACTCCCACTTTTATTGAAACCCCATATAGCTATATCATCATAAGTACTCAAATCAAGGGGAATGGATAGGATAGCATCAACTGTATGCTGATCAAAGAGGGCCAGCAGCTTATCATAGTCCCACTCCTTATATTGGTTGATGAGCTCACTAACCCGAATATCACTAGCACCCACATCTCGAAATACAGGGTCCACAAAACGTCCCTCATAAAAAATCCATTTATCCCTTTTAACCCAAACAGAGGCCCCATCACCAATTCACCACCCCAAGCCCTCAATGAGAAGAGATTTTGCCTCCACATACTCCTCCAAGTAAAGTTAGGGTCAAAACCTCTTCTAGCCTCTAAAACTGAGTCATGCTTATAATACCTAGCCTTAAGAACGGAATTCAAAAGACAATTCGGGTTCTCCACTAATCTCCAAATTTGCTTTGCCAAAAGAGAGTGATTAAAACATTTGAGATCGCGAAACCCCATGCCCCCATTTTTCTTGGGCTCACAAAGACTAGCCCAGCTATGCCAATGCATCTTTTAAGTATTTGTATTTGACCCCCACCAAAAACGAGCCATCATCGACTGAATATCATCAAGCACACTATCCGGTAATCGAAAGACATTCATCATGTATGTAGGAATGGACTGGATAACTGACTTTATAAGTACCTCCTTACTCGCCCAGGATAATAATCTTTCCTTCCACCCCTGAATTTTCTTCCAAACCCGATCTTTAATGCAAGAAAAGATAGTAGCCTTCGATCGCCCAATCATTGTCGGTAAACCCAAATACTTAGAGAGCCTATCCACCTCTCGCACGCCCAACCGTTCTTTAATCAAATGCCTCACAGACTCAGGAACACCTTTGCTAAATGCTATTTCAGTCTTCTCAAAATTAACTCTTTGGCCCGATGCCCGCTCATAAATGCTAATTATATTAGCTACTATCGAACATTCCTCGACTGTTTCCCTAGCAAAGAGGATGATGTCGTCTGCAAAAAACAAGTGAGATACAGCTGGAGCCCCACGACACACCCTAACCCCATGAAAAACACCCCTCGACATGCTCTGTGAGATAAGACAAGAAAATGCATCCGCACACAAAATGAATAAGTACAAGGAGATAGGGTCGCCTTGCCTTAGCCCCCTAGATGGAATAACATTGCCACAGATACGCCCGTTTATTTTGAACGAGAAAGAAACACTCGTAATACAGCTCATAACCCTACGGACCCAAGAATCGCAAAAACCCAATTTCAACAAGACTCTTTCAAGAAAAGACCACTCTAACCAATCATATGCCTTGCTCATGTCTAATTTTAACGCAAAGGCATTATTTCGCCCATTTGACGATCGTTTCATGGCATGAAAGGTCTTGAAAGCCAATAAAGCATTGTCCGTAATAAGGCGACCCGAAATAAATGCACTTTGATTAACCGACACAATATGCTCTAAAAGTGGCTTCAACCTATTCGCTAGCATTTTAGAAACAATTTTATAAACCACATTACAGCAGCTAATAGGCCGAAAATCTTTTAAATCTTTCGGTTCTTTGCACTTCAGGATAAGGGACACACACGTCTGATTAATACCCTTAATGTCAAAGAGGCCCCGCCACCAACGTCTAACTAAGCCAACCACATCAAGACCCACAATATCCCTAAATTTTTGATAAAAGAGGGCATGGAATCCGTCAATACCTGGTGCCTTGGTGGGATGCATCTGAAATGTAGTTTTCCGAATTTCCTCAACTGAGGGCTCCATATCCAGTATTTCATTCATATCAGCCGACACCTTATAACACCCAAACCGTCAATAGCACAATCAAAATCAGATGGCGAGCTTGTGGCAAACAAATTCGCATAGTACGTGGAAATTAATCTTTCAATCTCATATTTGCTCGTTCTCCACCTCCCTTTATCATCATTAGCCCGATATCAAATTACGCCGCTTTCTTGAACTAGCTTTGTGGTGAAAATACCTCAAATTTCTGTCCCCATCCTTTAATTCATTTACCCGAGCCCGCAAAAACCAATACGACTCCTCCATCCGATGTAACTCATCAAGCTCACTCGAGAGAATTTTACACGTTCTTGCCATATTCGCATCAAGAGGACAACGCTTGGCGGCCTTTAATTTCCTCTCTAGAGTCTTTAATTTTTGATCGAAGGTGCACCAAAAGTGGTCTCTGCCCAATCAGCTAATTTAGTCGCACAGCTAGCAATCTTGACAGTGATGTCATCCCCCAGAGACTCGTTCCAAGCAGCACTAACAATATTCCGACACTCATCATTAGATAACCATAAGATTCGAACCGGAAAAGCTTTGCCTCACAATCCCCAGATTGCGGTTTGGACGTGGTTAGCATTATAGGAGCATGGTCAAACCGATAGATGGGAAAATGCCGAACATCAAACCACCGAAACAACTCAAGCCATCGAGAACAAGCAATAAAACGGTCAAGCCGCTCTCGAACCATGGTACCAGCCGAAAGCCCCCGACTCCAAGTAAATATACTGCCCCTAAAGCCAAGATCACTCATCCCACATGAATCCATACAAATTCTAAACCCAGCAAGCTCAACCTTGCTTCTCATATTCCCCCTTCCTTTTCTTGATGAGAAAAAATCTCGTTAAAGTCACCAAACATAAGTAAGGGCCCTCGAACGTCAGAGCGAATTTTATCCACTAATTGCCATGTTTTCCATTTACTTGATCTATCCGACCATCCATATACACCACGCATTTTCGCCCCACTTTCGCAATCATCACTCACCTCGACTAACACATGACGGGAAGAATAAGAACAAGACGAGCCGTAATATCACGCCACCACAACCCAATTCCTCCGAATGCCCGTCACAACTAACTCAATCTCATCACAAAACCACATTTCCGTCGTATTCCTTCCAACTTCCGATTATCCATCATGGTTTCCATTACAAAAACCAAACAAGACCTCTCTCTTCAGCACCAGCTGTGAGAGCTTGAACTGTTAGAGGGTTATTGAGCCCCTGACAGTTCCAACTTAAGAGTTTCATTGGCGTTCGCGGGGTTGGGAATGTACCAACCGCCGCTACTGAGAAAGAATCAAGGCCCCCGCCATCATTCCCCACACATGACTTTTTGCACCCCCTCCGAATCTTCCATCTCCACATCAAAATCCCCATTTCCGTTTACAATCCACAGTGGGAGTCGTATCCGGACATATCGAGTCAGACCTATGCAATATTTTAACCGTTCTACCATTCAATTTTTTTGTCTTGGCCATCTTTTTTGTAGAAGCAGGAGAGATGCCCATACAAAAAGATGAGCAGGT